>SKCR01031717.1:0-188435 GCA_019454045.1 Zanthoxylum bungeanum | reverse complement strand
GATTAATTTGGAATTAATCGATGAATTAATATATTCGATATATTAAACGAAATTAGATTTCGACGCGGAATTAAAATTAGATTTTAATTCGGGCAAACGAGTTAATTCAGAATTAATTCGTTAGCGACGTAAATAATAATTTCGCCAGGGTAATTATTTATTTAAATTCGATTGAATTAACGTCGCGACGTAAGCTCGGTATTTCGGAAATATCGAACCCGAACGCGTGAGTGCACGTGGGCCCACTTTCATTTGGAAAAGTGTGGGGCCCACATGACACATGTCATTCTAATGCTTTGCATGTAGATAGTGTACATAGCACTCAATGTCATTGTATGAAGTTTGAGTGTTTGACACTCTAAGCCATTGCATGTTTGTATCATAAATTTATTATTAATTTAATAAATTATGGCATAAATATAAATTGATTTTTGGTAAATCATTTTAATTACTTAACACATTTTTCTCTCAAAATTCTCTCTTCCTCTCACGGCAATGGTGGCCATTTCTTCACTGGTTTTGAACCAGTTTGGGCGTGAATAAGGGAAGCAAGGGTTGGGTTTTCATGGTGAAAACCGCAAGTGCTAGCACACTACGAGTCTTGCGAAGGTGGTAGGGAGGTTCCCCCATGAGACGGGATCCATCCGACGAAGATTGGAGCTCCGTTTCTTCACTCAATTTTTTGTTTTTGTAGGCAGTGGACTGCATGCAGTAGGCTTACATGGCAGTGCGTTTTTGGGCTTGAATCGTCTCCAAATCGACTCTACCGATCAATGTGAGTATTCCGCTACCTCCGTTGATGTGTTCATACATAATTTCATGTCTTGTTTGATCTTGGGACCTTATAGAAAACCAACACATACATGGAATCCATATCGGACTTCATGGCTTCTTGCCATAAAGCGGAATCAATATTATGTATTGCTTCCTCATACGTAGCCGGTTCATTATCCTCAATAAGATTAATATCCACATGAGGCGAGATCAGGAACCCATACCTCTCAGGTACTGTCCTGACTCTCTCCGACCTACGCGGTCCTTGTGTATATGAAGATTGTGGTACAGACTCATCCCGGATGGTCTGTTTATGTTCCGTCGTTGATTCATTGCCAGTAACAGTATCACTACGATTTTCATCGAGCTCCACTTTCCTCCCACTTACCACTGCATCTAGGAATTCCTTCTCAAGGAAAAATGCATGTAGAGCAACTACTCGTTAAATCCAATTTAAGTCGTATTCAATACTAATTCAATTTATTTAATTCCAAATTAAATGTTTATACTTTTAATGTGCTTTTAAAGACTTAGATTCTAAATCTAATCTAATTGGGTCTCCAAGCCCAACTAACATCCAATGTTTGTTTAATTAAAGTCCGATGGGCTTTCAATTGATTTATTAAGGCTTGGGCTTTGGTCAATGTGGGTCAAACCCAATTACCAAGCCCAAATAAGGAATCACCCTTAAATGCCATAAAATCAATTTCAAGCCCATAAGGCCCAATTAAACATTAAAGCCCATTTTACTATATTTGGACTTAATGGAGTGATTTAAGCCCAAATTGGATCCAATCCTTTTGGCCCAAATCTACTTGGCCCAACCAAGCTCATTATGCCCAAATATAATAATACAAGCCCAATTTTACAATTAAGCCCATTAATTAAATTTTAATATTCCAAATTTTAAAATTCAATTAATTAAAGTGTAAATCCATGATTTATTCATTAAACCAAATATTTCCAAAACACCAATTTAATTTATTAATCATCACTTGTTCAAAACACATGTCCAACATTTATTTGAACAAAAAATCAAGTCCTTTAACATGTCATATTGCATTCGGCGAAGAGGGATTTTTTGGTTCGATTTGTTTTTCAATCCGATTGAATCACTAATCTACATCCCGTATATGTTTTAAGTCATCTAATGAACTTGTACACAAAAAAATTCCAATCCAGTGCAAGGACTTCCACATTCGGCCAAAGCAACAATTTTGGGGAAAAATCATCCAATGCATTTTTCTCAAAATTGATCATGTATAACATCATATTACATACATATAAGCATACTTAATCATCAAATTTCACAAGAACATGCTTCAATCAATTTTACCCAAATTAACCCTAATGTATTTCATGCTTAAACATGGCTCCATGATACCGTTGTAGGTTTCTATTATTAGTCCCAAAGAAAGTATAAGCCAATGAAACACACGATTTATATATGCAAAGCTTGAAGCATGGCGGAATCATACTTACAAAGCTTGTGACGAAAAATGATGAAGAAAATCCTTAAGTCTTCAAAGAGGAAACTTTCGGCCAAGAACAAAAGGGAGAGAAGCTTCAAGCCTTTTAGTATTCCAAGCTCCAAGGTTGTTTCCCTATCACCTCCTTTGATCCTTCATTGTGCTAGCAAAAATGGAGAAGATGAAAAACAATTTTTCTTCCCTGTTGAAGCTCTCGGCGTGAGCAAGAAGAAGAGGAAGAGAAGGCTTTTGATATGCTTTACTTTTCTCTTTCTTGTTTTCCAAAAACCGTGAGAAGTGTGATAATAATTACCAAAATATTTGGTAAATACGCTTCCAAAAAGGTGAAAAGTTTTCCATCCAAAAAGCCATTAAATGGCCTCACCCACTTACATCGTGAATAGTGACAATGTGTCACTCAATAAAGGTGACTTGTTACATCCATCAACTAGTCGTGTCAAGTGATGAGACTTCGCGATGTGATTTGCGGGTCCCACTCGTTTCAAAATACGAATGTGTCCGCAAACACTTTCGGGCTCAGTTTCGCTAATTCCGAATTAACGAATTTCCGTCGCGACGTAAATTAAATAATTATGCCTAGCGAAATTACTATTCACATCGCTAACGAATTAATTCTAAATAATTCGTTTGCCCGAATTAAAATCCGATTTTAATTCCGCGTCGAAATCTAATTTCGTTTAATATATCGAATATATTATTTTATCGATTAATTCCAAATTAATCGTTCTCTCTCCTAATTAGGCATTTTATCCAAGATAAAGTTTCTCCGCAATTAATCCAAGATTAATAAAGTCCGAATCAAACATCATAGGTGAATCTTCAGGAAGCGACCCAAGAGATCTCCGGATATGTTGGCAGTAAATACGGTCGTCGGATAATCCGAACACGTACGTACCTCGTACTACGTTTTTACTGATTTACAAGACAAGGTTGGCTTCTAGTAAAGCGCCATGCCTACCCAATTCTCAGAAATATTCTTATTGGAATATTAGATCTTTATCAAGCGTAGTATACCGTAGTATCGCGTACATCGATCCAGTATCGGACGATCACATGTTAGGCCTGGGGCTGGAAATGTGTCTGCCCCGTACGAAACATATATCGGACATCAAACAACTATTCTCTTTAAATCGGACAATCCTGACCTGGTCACATTGTCCCGACGGTTGCAACCTTTTATAGAGTACTAGTTCTGTATCCTGCGTGATCATCATCTCCATATGTCTGAAGTGATACTTCCATCTTGACATCACATCCAGTACACTACGATTCTCGATAAACCCAGAAGAGGTGTACACAGAATCGGTTAAAGCCCCGAACCACCAAAACCAAAGTTTACCGATTGTTGCAAGTACTAGCGATGCAAGTCTCATGTTAAGACCATATACACCTACCCTGATGCGGCCTCCCATAGACACGCAGACACACTACCAATGGGATTCCGTGGGGTCTATCCAGAGCGAAGCTGTTTTCCGTACCACCGGTAAAACACAACCTCCTATCGCACTTGCATAAGTATCCAATACTTAAATATATGAGAACTATGCCGTTGTGCCATCACAACGCGCACAAGTGCAATACTAGTCTATTCCGTATTATCGATGTCTGATCTCGATAATACTCCGACTAGGGATATTTAATGATTAAACCTTTTATATTGATACTGTCTCATATCATCTCAATACGGAACTAATCATATGGACTTTTGCCATTAATATATTAAAGTAAATATTTTACAAAACGGCAAAAGGCAATTTCATTATCACATAGTTAATTCCGTACAATAATACAATATCATTTACAAAACAGTGACGCTATTGGTCATAATGTCTAACAGATTATCCGATTATAAAGAGACTAGTTGCGCGTTATCCGATATATGCATCGTACGGGGCAGACATTGTACCAGCCCCATGCCTTGCATGTGATCATCTGATACTGGACAGAAATACACAATACTACGGTATACTACGCTTTATATAGATCTTTATTCCTGTAAGGATATTTCCGGAGAATTGGGTAGACATGGCGCTTTGCTAGAGGCCAACCTTGTCTTGTAAATCGGTAAAACGTAGTACTTGGTACTTACGTGTTCGGATAGTCCGACGACCGTATTTACTGCCAACATATCCGAGGATCTCATGGGTCGCTTCCCAAAGATTCACCGATGACATATGACTCGTACTTTTAATTAATCTGGGATTAATTAGATGAGAGAGAAAATTAATATAGGATTAATTGCGGAGATATTTTATCTAGGATAAAATATCGATAAAGAGAGAGAACGATTAATTTAGAACTAATCGGTAAATTAATATATTCGAGATATTAAACGAAATTGGATTTCGACGCGGAATTAAAATTAGATTTTAATTCGGGCGAACGAATGAATTTAGAATTAATTCGTTAGCGACGTGAATAGTAATTATGCTTGGCATGATTATTTAATTAAATTAGATTTAATAACGATGCAACGGAAAGTTCGTTAATTTGGAATTAGCGAACCCGAGCCCGAGATTATTTGCCAGCGCATTCGCATTTCAAATTTGAGTGCGGCAAATCAAATCAAGTGTCGAATCGCTAGTCGCAACTAGCGTCAAATCATTCATCAATGAAGTGATGGATGTCTTTCACTTTGAGTGATTGACGCCAGTCACTATTCACTGATTGATGGATTGATGGCAAGTTGATGTGTGTGGTTGGCATTTAATGCTTTGTTTTTGGAGGGAAAAATTAGGTAACTGGTTTTGGAAAATATATTACCATTTTTGCTTAACAAAAACACAACACATAAATCTCTCTCTCTCCTCCATTCTCTCATCATCACTCACGCCAAAAGGGCTGTGAAAATTGTTCTGGTTTTGCTGGGCAGTGACCGAGCAAAGGGAAGCACAAGTGCTTGATTTTGTTGCAAAATCAAGAGAGCTAGCACTCCAAGAGACATGCGAAGGTGATGGGGAAGTTCACCCATGAGCCAAGAATTATTTGATGAAGCTTGGAGCTCGAAGATGATCCTCAAATGGCGCCAAACCAGTAAGCTTAGGCAGTGAACCGTCGAATGCATTGCAGTGTTCAAAATCAGATTTTTGTTCGTCGTAGCATCGCTCAACCGATCGATGTGAGTATTCCGAGACTTTCTCGATTTGTATTCGCACATATTTCATTGCTTTTATTCGATTCTATGGACCTAGAAACTCCAACAATGGTATCAGAGCGAGTAAAAGCATGAAATACGAATAGGGCTTAAAATTTGTGTAAAATGTGTTTGAGCATGAATTAATGAAATTGGATGATTTAGTATGTTTATAACATGTTCAATTTAAGATTGATTGGATCAATTTAATGAAATGTTGTTTGGAACAAAATTTCCCCAAAATCTTGAGCTTGGCCGAGAGTTATGCCTTATGTAGTCTTGGTGATTTTTGTTTCGTTGATCATTGGATGAGTTGGAAACGATTGGGAAATATTGATTGCAGATTTAATTTGATTGAAATCGAATCGATTTTGAAATTTCCCTAAATGGCGAGACTTTGAGCATGTAATTGGGTTTGATTTTGATTAATTTGTGTTGGACACTAATTGATTTAGATGAGCATGATTAGTTGTGTTAATTGATGTTTTAGAAATGTTAATTGGGTAATTAATTGTTTTAATGCACTTTGGTAATTAAATTGTGAAATTTGGTTTTTGTGATTTAATTATAATTGGGCCTATTTTTGTGAATTTGGGCTTGAATGTTATAAATGGGCTTATTGGGCATTGTTGTACAAAGTTGGGTTAAGGCAAATTGGATTGGATCCAATTGGGCCCAAAACCGCATCCATGAAGCCCAAATGCGACTTAATGGACATTTGTAATTTAATTGGGCCTAATAGGCCAAAATTGATTTAAAGGCTTATGGGGTAATTCCCGAATTGGACTTTGGTTATCGGTTTGACCCGAGTTGACCAAAAGTCCACGCCTTAAGAGATCAATTAAAATCCCATTGGACTTTAATTAAATTGACGTTGGAAGTTAATCGGGCTTTGAGACCCATAGCGACAAAATTTGGAATTTAAGTCGTAATGGTTCGTTTAAATAAAATGTGTTGTTTAATTTGGAATTAAATAAGCGAATTAGTATTAAATGCATGTAAAATTAGATTTAATGTTGTAGTTTAATTTATTTCGAGAATTCGTACTTTAAGTACTTATTCGCAAAACGAGTTTGACTCGAACAAAATCAAATCGTTGTTTGAACATTGGATGGTCACTAATTATCAGATTAATTAATTTGATTAGATTGATTGATAACATGCTTGTGTGAATACATGGTTGCGATGCATGAATAATGTATATCGGATGGATATTAGATGGGTGGGACAATTTTAGAAATTGTGTTATAAATTTGATTTATTAATTGGACCTGCGTGTACAGCCTTATCACCTTCTATTCTTTGTATTCTCTTCTCACTTATTCCCCTCAATGTAAATGAGGTTTCTTTAGAAGTGTAGTGTAAAAGGTAGAAGAAATATTTGTGCTACCGGGAGAGAGAAATGGAGAGATTTGATCTTATCATTATTATTTTACATATGCGCTTTATTATGTGTTTAGAATGCATGTTTAAGGGTGTATGATGATGAGACCTTACAAAGATAATAAATTGGTTGCCAATTTGCACGCGAAAACCCTCGCTAAATATTAAGCGTCATTCCTTCCGTTGAGTGATTCTTACTCAAGATCTAAGACGACATTGGTTTGTTGGCCAAAGTCAAGGCCTTTGTTTGTCGAAGATGTGTTTGAATCACGAGAGCTTTGTTCCATATCAGTGTCTTGTCAAAGTTGTGGTTTGTTAGCCAAAGTCAAGACCACTTCTTGTCCATCGACATTGATTACGAAGCTTTCCATGGTCAATGGGTCGCGCTTGACTGGGATCACTAAGTTTGTTGTGCCAAAGCCTAGGCTTAGTTGATTCAGAGGAAAATGGTTAGGTAATACATTAGATGTATTGGCATATATAAGATATATGTTTCGGACTTGGATGTCCCTCTACCGGATCTAGGAATTGGATTGGATCAAATCGATCTTAGAGATCTACCTAGTTAATTATCATACAATTTGTTGGCCAAAGTCAAGATTGTGTGATATTTAACGGGATCCTAGCCCACTAGGAAACACGGTTTCCCGAGTACTCGACAGAGGGTTAGAGGCTCGCCGAAAAATAGTGGGAGGCAAGAATTGAATTCGCAATATTCGTTCAATTACTCGCCATATGCGCTCATACAAATATCAATTCGTCAAATCGATTAAATGTTAGTTGGACTAATATTTAAATTGTTGTTTTAATATATAGTTGGACTATATTCGAACAATTAAATTATAGTTGATTAAAAAAGTTGGACTATAATAATCATTATAATAAATAGTAACTAAATCATTGATTAAATGGTTGGACTATTAAAATCAGATAAAATAGAAAGATTGATGTTTAATACATAATCCTAGGGAAAATGTATTTAAATGGTTTAATTTTCAAATTGGGAAAAATTTCAGGATGGTCCTGGAAAATAATAAGTTATTTTATTTGATAAAATAACATATTATGCCTAAGCCCGGAGTTAAGCAAACAGTAGAGCATAATCTTTGGAAGATTATATGATGATAACTTTAGTGCTTAATCCATTATACTTACCGCAGTAGACTCCTTAATTTCTGAATCAGAACTAAGGATTAGATCCTTAAAGTATGATAAAGAAATTGAAGGATCTTCAAAGATCTATTTTAGATTCTAGAAGTACTAAATTGCAATAATAAATCTTGGAGGGTTAATGACTATTCTCAATGAGATAAAGTCAAACTTTACAATTAGGCAAGTAGCGCTAGGCGCACCTTACTTCGATATTCTAGAAGGCCAAGGCTTGGCCAAAGGCTTCTGGAGTGTTGAAATCGGCAAAGGCAAAATCATTATAATATTCTGGGAAGATAAAGGACATATCCCAAAATGTCTGCACAAATGTGGCAAACAGGATCGTGGAAGCGTGACTACCGTTTGGACAAAGCAGACATGAAGGAATTGAAGAACGAGTAAGGCTCTAACTTCAAATATGTTTGTCATAAATGTATTCACTACTAGTAATAAAATTGGATTTTAGATACTGAGTGTGATATAAATATATATATATATATATATATATTGATGTTCAGAATCTGCTATGAGCATGATACTGACCTCAATTGAGATTAATCTGCAGATTGGAAACGGGACGAAAGTCACTGTTTTAACCGTAGATACCTAAGTTTAGGAACTACCTTCGGGTGTGTACTTAAATTAGGAAACTATTATAATGTAACTAGTTTGACTAGATACATTATCTCTATATCAGTGTTTAACCCGCTGCGGGTGAACCTTTATATTCTAGAACACTAAAATGTTTTATTATATAAAGTGATATTGAGATAATTACATTAGATGTAAATAATAGAATTTATATTTTGAATATAAATAAAATCTCGAACATATAAAATGACAAACAAATAGCTCAAACTGATTTGATCAGTTGAAACTTAAATGTGGCATTGTAGTCTGGGACACAATTAAACAAGAATCGTATATCCGCACTTTTGAAGAGTGGGTACTCGGACTAATTTGATTCTATTCAAATAAAGTCTACGAATCTAGTTTATTGGGCAAAGTGCCTATAACACTATTTACTTGGTAAAAGTGTGAATGCCACCGACATGTTAGCCCTAGTTCATAGTGAAGCAAGTGGGCTCATGTCTAGCTAGGCTAGATGTGGATATGAATGTATCGTGACCTTTATGGATGTGGCATCGCGTAATGGTTATGTGTCTCTTTTGAAACACAAATCGGAAACTTTTAAGTTTCGACACGAAATAGACAAATAGATCGGTTATAGTATTATACCGTCATGGTAAGACCGTAATGGAAAATACTTATGCAATAAGTTTCTTAAATACTTGAAAGACTATAGTATTCTTTCAATGAGGATTCCTCCCGGAACACGTCAAAGTGACGGTGTGTCTGAACCGAGTAACCGAATTTTGTTGGACATGATAAGGTTAATCATGAGTCGCTCTGAGCTACCATTTCCTTCAACGGATAAGTATAAACAGTGCATAACTTATTTTGAATAAGGTTCCATAATAATCTGTCTGACAGATTTCATATTAGATATGAACAAGAAAGAAACTGGGTTTCTCACTCCTGATAATTTGGATATGCTAGGCATATGTTTGGATGATACCAAACTGAAACCCAAATTGGATAAGTGGCAATTGTAGGTTATCATAGGGATACCATAAGTACTGTACTTATAAATCTCACCCAAGAACAATTAGATTGTTGCTCATCATGCGGTTTTCCTAAGAGGAATACCTATATGCAGTGGTAAGTTGGAGGATAGTAAAACTCGATGAAAATCAGAGTAATACTATTCCAAGAACCGATTCCTAATGGAACACAAATAGTTCATCAAGGATGTAACTATACCATAATCTTCGAATATACACAAGAACCGAGTAATCGGAGAGAGTCAGAAAATAAACTTGGGGTATGGGTTTCTGATCTCACCTCGTAAAGATGTAAATCTTTTGAGGTATACCAACTGACTACGGATAAGGAAATGATACAAGGTATCGACTCCCTTTTATGGCAAAGTGCCATGAGTCCGAAATGGATTCCATGTATATCAACAAGTTTGGATATTAGTTGTTGTACCGCAAGGCATTGTGCCTACTGGTACTGTATAAGTCTTCAAGGAAGACATACATGGATGGCAACATACCAACGTATAAAGCTAGGCTTTTAGCGGAAAGGTATCATTATCAACATTAAGCTGATTTCGATTCAACCTCTTACCTATTGCCATGGTAAATCCATTTGGATGATGCTTGCTAATGCTGCATGATTCATTAGATGAAATATGTCAGCCTAACGAGAAAATCACTTTCCTAAAAAGGAAACCTTTTGGAGGATGTTTACAACATCCTGTCGATTTTGTCGTACATTAACTACAAACAAGGTTTACGGGTTAATAAATCAATGTTTGGATTGAAGCAAGCATAGGTTCTTGGAATTATCGTTTTGATGTAATCATAATGGTTTATGATTTAATTCAAAACGAAAGGATTCTTGTGTATATAAGAGGGTTAGTGGGAGTGCACTGACAGTGGCTGTCCTATATAGAATAATGATAACATATGTCATTTCTTGGAAATGATATTCCCATATAAAAACAATCGGCGAAAGCTTGGATTTCGAGAAAACTCTCCGAGAACTCGTACATTGAAAAATATACTCGACCTGGTGTCTCATACGCTTTGTGTTGGTAATAATCTAGGTCCCAGATCAAACAAGACATGAAAAGAATGCATGAATACACCAACGAAGATAGCGGAATACTTACATTGGTTGGTTGAGTCGATTTGAAGACGATTGAATGCCAAAAAGCCACTACCTTGCTCACGCTGTTGGATAATATGACCCATAGCGTCACTATTTGCACGGAACATTGTGTTGCTGTGGCAAATTAACTATGTAACAAGGAAATTGCACTCTCGTCATTTTGTGATTAGATCACCATAGATGTATAAATGAAGAGAGGTCCCTATGATTAGTTCCTGGATTGAGATGATATGAGACAGTATCAGTCCACGTAGGATTAATCATTAAATATCCCTAGCCGTAGTATTATCGAGACTGGACATCGATAATGCGGAATAGGCTAGTATTGCACTTGTGCGCGTTGTGAGGGCACGACGGCATAGTTCTCATATATATAAGTTGGATACTTGTGCAAGTGCGATAGGAGGTCGTGTTTCACCGATGGTACGGGAAACAGCTTCGCTCTGGATAGACCCTTCGGAATCCCATTGGTATTATGACTAGGTGTCTATGGGAGGCCGAAATCAAGGTAGGGTGTATATCTTAACCTGAGACTTACATCGCTAATACTTACGACAATCGGTAAACTTTGGTTTTGGTGGTGGGGGATCTTAACTGGTTCTGTGTTCACCTCTTCTGGGTTTATCAGGATCGTAGTGTATTGGATGTGATGTCAAGACGGAAGTGTCACTCCAGTCATAGTGGAGATGATGTCACGCAGGATACGGTATTAGTGCTCTTAAGTGATGCGCATCCAATCGTGATATTATGACCAGGTCATGAATATCCGATTATAGAGACTAGTTACCAGACATCCGATATGTGTTTCGGACGGGGCAGACACTTATCCAGCCCCAGCCCTAGCACGTGATTATCCGATACTGGACCAAATACACAATACTATGGTATACTACGCTTGATACAGATCTATATATTCCTGTAAGAATATTTCTGGAGAATTGGGTAGGCATGGCGCTTTGCTAGAAGCCAACCTTGTCTTGTAAATCGATAAACGTAGTACGAGGTACTTACGTGTTCGGACAGTCCGAAGATCGTATTTACTACCAACATATCCGGAGATCTCATGGGTCGCTTCCTGAAGATTCACCGATGATGTAACTCGCACTTAATTAATCAGGGATTAATTAGAAGAGAGAGATAGAATAATCTGGGATTAATTCGATGAGAGAGAAAATTAATCTGGGATTATTTCGGAGATATTTTATCTGGGATAAAATATTAATTAAAGAGAGAGAACGATTAATTTGGAATTAATCGATAAATAATATATTCGATATATTAATCGAAATTGGATTTTGACGCGGAATTAAAATTAGATTTTAATTCGGGCGAACGAATTAATTTAGAATTAATTCGTTAGCGACGTGAATAGTGAATTTCACTAGGCGTAATCATTTAATTACGACACGACGGAAAATTCGTTAATTTGGAATTAACGAACCGAGCCTGAGAGTGATTGCGAGCGCATTCGCATTTCGAATTCGAGCGCGGCACACGAGTCACATCAAGCGTCAAATCGTTTGTCACATCATGCGTCAAATCAATTGTCACTTTGAGTGATGTGACTTGACAACATGTCACTTTATTAAAGTGGTGATGTGACTTAAAGTAAAAAGTTGATTGAAAGCTTTTGCTTTAATTTTAAATAGAAAAAGTAAATGGTTTATTAAATAATTTTGGAAATTATATAAACCTTTTTACATTTTTTATTTTCCAACTTATCATTCTCTCTCTCCAACATGCAAGGCATACGATCTCTCATCTCCCTCTCTTTTCTTCTTCTGCATCTCACGGCTTCACTGCCGATTCTTCACAAATTTGTTCTGGTTTGACCGAGCATTTGAGAAGCAAAAGAAGAATACAAGTGCTAGCACCACCTTGAGTGATACATAGGTGATAGGGAAGTGATTCCGTGAGCATGGAAGCTTGAAGCTTTGAGCTTCAATGGAGTCTTCAATGGCCGAATGAACAAGAAGCAAAACAGCCCCTACCGTGCACCCACTGCAGTTCCAGAAGCCATTGCCGAGCTTGGAGGGAGCAAAACGCATGTTCTTCATTTCATCAAAACCGAATTCAATGTGAGTTATGTTTCCGCACTCCTTTGATGTGTTCATACTCGGTTTTTATGCATGATTTGTTGATCTGGAGACTTGATTTAAAACTCTTTCAATGGTATCAGAGCTTTTGATGCATGAAAACCGAATTAGGGTTCTTGAGCAAATTTGGGGCTTTTTGATTTTAGCTTGATTCTGACAAATTGATTCTTTAAGAATGCTTATATTTGATTGAATTTGAGTTATATGTAATCATTTTGATAAAAATTAATTGGATTGATTTTCCCCAATTTGCTAATGTTGGCCAAAACTTTAAATTGGGCAAAATCGATTTTGACTTGTTTTGTTGAAATTGATGTGTTAAGCATGCTTGGATGATGTTTAATTGAGATTGTGCATGATCAATTTCAAGAAATTTGGTTGGATCCAATTTTCCCCAAATTGAAGCCTTGGCCGAAAATTGCATAACCCTAATGTCTTGGTAATTTTGTTTTGTTTGATCATTGGATGACTTAAACACAATGGTTAATGTTGTTTTGAAGTTCAATTGGATTGAATTTTGATTTAGAACATTTTTTCCCTTTTAAAGTGGCTTGGCCGAATCTTATAAAGGCATGAAATTCATGTGATTTTTTGTTGTTTGATTCATTGGATGATTAAACTGATTTGGGAAATGATGATTGTGGATTCAATTGGATTGAAACCGAATCGAATTGAAAAACCCCTAATTGCCGAGACTTGAAAGCATGTAAATTGGGTTTGATTTTAATTGAATTGTGTTGGACACTATTTGGTTGTTAAAGTGCATGATTATTAGGCTAATTGATGTTTTAGAAATGTTAATTGGGTAATTGATTGTGTATTACACTTAGGTTAATTAATTGTGAAATTTGGAATTTTATAAGTTAATTAATTTGGGCTTGATTTTGGAAATTGGGCTTGTTAGGTTGTAATTGGGCTTTTGGGCTTTGTTGTAACAAAGTTGGGTTTAGGCAAAATTGGTTGGATCCAATTAGGCCCAAAACCGAATCCAAAAAGTCCAATTATGACTTAATGGACCTTAATTATTTAATTGGGCCTAATGGGCCAAAATTAATTTAAAGGCTTATGGGGTAACTCCCGGATTGGATTTTGGTTGTTCGGTTTGACCCGAGTTGACCAAAAGTCCACGCCTTATAGAAATTAATTAAAAGCCCATTGGACTTTAATTAAATAAACATTAGATGTTAATCGGGCTTTGAGACCCGTTGCGATTAAATTTGGAATTTAAGTCGTAAAGGTTCGTTAATAAAAGTGTAATATTTAATTTAGAATTAAATAATGAATTAGAATTAAATACGTATTAAATTGGATTTAATATGTAATTTAATTTAATTTGTAGAAATCGTACTTTGAGTACGTGTGTTCGCAATACGAGTTTGACTCGAACAAAATCAAATCTTTGTTTGAACATTGGATGATCACTAATAATCAAGATTAATTAATTTGATTGATTGATTGATAACATGCTTGTATGAATAACATGGTTGTGATGTTGAATAATGCATATCGGATGGATATTAGCCGGGTGGGCGATTTTGGAAATTGTAATAAATTTGATTTATTAAATTGGACCTGCGTGTCCAGCCTTATCTCCTATTTCTTTGTATTCTCTTCTCACCTATTCCCCTCCATGTAAAAGAGGTTCTTTAGAAGTGTAGTGTAAAGGGTAGTAGAAGTAATACAAGTGCTAGCGGGAGAGAGAAAGGGAGAGATTTGATCTAGGATCAATGTGTAAAGTATCCATCCGCATATCATTATTATTTTATTTCATACTCGCTTTATTATGTATTTAGAATGCATGTTTAAGGGTGTATGATGATGAGACCTAACAAAGATAATTAAATTGGTAGCCAATTTGCACGCGAAAATCCCTCAATCTATATTAAGCAAATATCCTTCCATTGAATGATTCTTGTTCAAGATCCGAAGTTGGCATTGGTTTGTTTTTGACAAAGTCAAGACCTTTGTCAATCAAGGATGTACTTGAATCATGAGAGTTTTGTTGCATATCGGTGTCTTGTCCAAATCGTGATTTTTATTGGCCAAAGTCAAGGTCACTTTTTGTCCAATGACATTGATTACGAAACTTTCCTCGTCAATGGGTCCTGCTTAACTGGAATCATTAGGTTTGTTTTTGGCCAAAGCCAAGGCCTAGATGATTCGGAGGATATGGTTAGGAAAATGTATTGGATACATTGACATTATACATATGTTTCGGACTTGGATGTCCACCTAACCGGATCTAGGAATTGGATGAGATCCAATTGATCTGTGAGATCTACCTAGTTAAATAGCATACAGCTTTTTATTGGCCAAGTCAGGGTTGTGTGTTATTTAATAGGATCCTAGCCCACTAGGAAACGCGGTTTCCCGAGTACTCCACAGAGGGTTAGAGGCTCGACGAAAAATAGTGGGAGGCAAGTATTGAATTTGCAACATTCGTTCAAATACTCGCTAAACACGCTCATTTTATTTTACTCGTCTATCAATCAAAAGTATTAGTTGGACTAATATTTTATGTTGTTTTAATAAACAGTTGGACTGTATTATACTTGATTATATATAATTGGATTATATTAATCAATATATTTGAATAATTAATTTCAGTTTACAGTTGATTTTATAATTGGATTATAGTAATCAATGTAATTGAGGTTAATTAATTTGGATTATATTTGATTATATAGTTGGACTATTATAATCATTATAATATATATAGTACCACTAATCGTTGATTAAATAGTTGGACTATTGTAATCAAGATAAAATTGAAAAGTTGGATATTTAAAATATAATCTGGGATTAAAATATTTTAAATGATTTAATTTTCAATTGGGAATTAATAATAGGTTAATTTATTTGATAAAATAACTTATTATTACTAAGCCCATAATTAAGCAAATAGTAGAGCATAAAGTCTTTGGAAGATTTATGTGATGATGACTTTAGTGCTTAATTAATATACTTATAATAAATCTATCTTTAGATTTAAAAGTATTAAAATTGCAATAATAATTCTTGGAGAATTAATTGAATATTCTAGGGAGAAAAATCAAAGTTTGCAATTGGGCATGTAGCACAAGGTGCACATCGTTTCGATATTCCGAAACCCAAGGCTTGGCCAAAGGTTTGTGAAATATTGAAAAGGATAATTGACATATCCCGTAGCGACTACCATTTGGATATGGAAGAAACGAAGGAATTAAAGATAGGGCGAGGCTCTAACTTTAAAAATATTTGTCAAAGTTATGTTTACTACTAGTATTAAAATTGGATTTTAAATACTTAGTGTGGTACATAATACATATATGTATTGACGTTCAGAATCCTCTATAAGATGGATACTGACTTCAAGCCGAGATTTCTCTGCGAATTGGAAACGGGAAGAAAGTCGCTGTTTCGACCGTAGATACCTAAGTTTAGGAACTACCCTTTGGGTATGTACTTAAATTAGGAAATGTTATAATGTAACTAGTTTAACTAGAGACATTATCTCTATATCAGTGTTTAATCCGTTACGGATAAAACCTTTATATTCTAGAACACTAAGTGTTTCATTATATAAAGATGATACTGAGATAAATACATTGGATGTAAATAACAGAATTTATATTTTGAATATAAATAAAATCTCAAACATATAAAATGACAAATAAATAGCTCAAATTGATTTGATCAATAGATACTTATTTGTGGCATTGTTGTCTGGGACACAATTAAACAAGACTCGTATATCCACACTTTTTGTAGAGTGGGTACTAGGACTGATTTGACTATTCAAATAAGGTCTGCGAATCTAGTTTATTAGGTAAACTACCTAAAATACTATTTACTTGGTAATAGTAAAAGGGCCACCGATCTGTTAGCCCTATTCATGGTGAAGTAAGTGGGCCCATATCTAGCTAGGCTAGATGTTAACATGAATATTTCGTGACCTTAACGGATGTGGACATCACGTAGTGGTTATGTGTTCTTTTGAAGAACACAGATCGAAAACTTTGAAGTTTCGACACGAAGTATAAAAACAGATCGGCTATAGAATTATTCCGCCACGGTTATACCGTAATGGAAAATACTTAAGCAGTAAGTTTCATACGTACATGAAAGAGTATGGTATTCTTTCAGATGAGGACTCCTCTCGAGACACGTCAGTTAGACGGTGTGTCTGAACTAAAAACTGAATTTGTTGGACAAGATAAGGTTATCACGAGTCGCTCTGAGCTACTGTTTCCTTCAATAGGATATGTATTAACAGTGCAAAACTTATTTAGAATAAGGTTCCATATAAATCTGTTTGACAGATATCATATAGGATATGAACAGGGAAGAAACGAGGTTTCTCATTCCTGAAAATTTGGGTATGCCAGGCATAGCGTTTGGATGATACCAAACTAAGGACCCAAATTGGATAAGTGCCAATATAAGTTATCCTAAGGGAAACCTTAAGTATAGTACTTATAAATCCCACATGAGAACAATGTAATTGTTGCTCACCATGCGGTTTTCCTGAGAGGAATACCGATATGCAGTGGTCAGTGGGAGGATAGTGATACTCGATGAAAATCGGAGTAATACTGTTCAAGGCACGAAGTCCGTAATGGAACACAAATAGTTCATCTATGATGAAACTATACCATTAATCTTCAAATACACAAGAACTTCGTAGATCAGATAGAGTCAGAAAACAACCTAGGGTATGGGTTTCTGATCTAACCTCATAAAGATGTCAATCTTATAGAGGTGTACCATCGGACTACGTTATGAGGAAGTGATACGAGGTATCGACTCCCTGTCATGGCAAAGTGCCATGAGTCCGAAATGGATTCCATGTATAACAACTATGTTTGGATACTAGTTGTTGTACCACAAGGCGTTGTGCCTATTGGTACTATAAACGTCTTCAAGGAAGACATACATGGAAGGCCAACATACCAACGTGCAAAGCTAAGCTTTTGACGGAAAGGTATCGTTATCAACATTATGTTAATAACGGTTCAACCTTTTTATC
This sequence comes from Zanthoxylum bungeanum, assembly GCA_019454045.1. NCBI lineage: Eukaryota > Viridiplantae > Streptophyta > Magnoliopsida > Sapindales > Rutaceae > Zanthoxylum > Zanthoxylum bungeanum. The sequence continues at coordinate 170,663 of SKCR01031717.1, read as the reverse complement.
TGTTGCCATGGTAAATCCATTTTGAAGATGCTTGTTGATAACTGTATATTTCATTTATGAATATGTCAGTTACAAATCAAAATCGGTTTCCTGAAAAGGAAACCTTTTGGAGGATGTTTACAACATCCTGACGATTTTGTATAACCGACAAACAAGGTTTGCGGGTTATTCGATCAATGTTTGGATTGATGAAAGCATAAGGTTCTTGGAACTGTCGTTTTGAAATAATCATAATGGTTTATGATTTGACTCAAAACGAAATAATTCTTGTGTATATAAGGAGGTTAGTGGAGAGCGCACTGACAGTGAAATTCCATAAAGCTATTGTTGAAAGCTTGTCTTTCAATATAAATTCTCCGTAGTATTCTGGGAGATAACAACCTTTATTAGAGGAATAAAGATCTACTGGGATAGATTTGGAGTTGTTAACACTCTCTGGGAAATTGTACATTTAAAATGTACTTGTATTGGTGTCTCATACGCTTCAAGCATATGGAGTCACAATCAGGTCAATCCAAGTGACAGCACTGGATTGAAGTTAAGAACATCTGTTAGTATCTCAGAGAACTAAAGATGCTATCTTAAACTATGGAGAAGGAGAACTTGAAGTGACTGGGATCACTGCAGCAAGTTTCCAAACGATTAAATACTGCGGTACTATAAAGTTTGAATAACGGGACAGTGAGCTGGAAATCTTCCTAGCAAGATATCTGTTTCCGAATAAACAACAAATGCGGATTATTGCTGCAGCTGAGGCAGCAATAGAAGCCATTTGGATCAAAAATAAATCTAATTAGATTAGATATGGTTCTGTTAGCAGCTGAGCTAGGCGTCAGCACAGGCTAAGGAATTAAAGGTCTCATCGACGATCCAGATATATACTTCTATATCATCTGATTCGTACGGATCATACATCGTGGCGATGTGATGATCGTGTGAATCGCGTCAAACGATAATCGAACAAATCCGCTGACGAAAACCTTTCCTCAGCAATTTGAGCGAACCTTACATAGTTCGGGTGTAGGACACTCGAGTGACTGGCTATGTGCCAAGTGGGAGATTGTTGGATAATATGACCCATAGCGTCACTATTTGCACGGAACATTGTGTTGCTGTGGCAAATTAACTATGTAATTAGGAAATTGCACTCTCGTCATTTTGTGATTAGATCACCATAGATGTATAAATGAAGAGAGGTCCCTATGATTAGTTCCTGGATTGAGATGATATGAGACAGTATCAGTCCACGAAGGATTAATCATTAAATATCCCTAGCCGTAGTATTATCGAGACTGGACATCGATAATGCGGAATAGGCTAGTATTGCACTTGTGCGCGTTGTGAGGGCACGACGGCATAGTTCTCATATATATAAGTATTGGATACTTGTACAAGTGCGATAGGAGGTCGTGTTTCACCGATGGTACGGGAAACAGCTTCGCTCTGGATAGACCCTTCGGAATCCCATTGGTATTATGACTAGGTGTCTATGGGAGGCCGAAATCAAGGTAGGTGTGTATAGTCTTAACCTGAGACTTACATCGCTAATACTTACGACAATCGGTAAACTTTGGTTTTGGTGGTGGGGGATCTTAACTGGTTCTGTGTTCACCTCTTCTGGGTTTATCAGGAATCGTAGTGTATTGAATGTGATGTCAAGACGGAAGTGTCACTCCAGTCATAGTGGAGATGATGTCACGCAGGATACGGTATTAGTGCTCTTAAGTGATGCGCATCCAATCGTGATATTATGACCAGGTCATGAATATCCGATTATAGAGCCTAGTTACCAGACATCCGATATGTGTTTCGGACGGGGCAGACACTTATCCAGCCCCAGCCCTAGCACGTGATTATCCGATACTGGACCAATATACACAATACTACGGTATACTACGCTTGATACAGATCCATATATTCCTGTAAGAATATTTCTGGAGAATTGGGTAGGCATGGCGCTTTGCTAGAAGCCAACCTTGTCTTGTAAATCGATATAAACGTAGTACGAGGTACTTACGTGTTCGGACAGTCCGACGATCGTATTTACTGCCAACATATCCGGAGATCTCATGGGTCGCTTCCTGAAGATTCACCGATGATGTATAACTCGCACTTAATTAATCAGGGATTAATTAGAAGAGAGAGATAGAATTAATCTGGGATTAATTCGATGAGAGAGAAAATTAATCTGGGATTATTTGCGGAGATATTTTATCTGGGATAAAATATTAATTAAAGAGAGAGAACGATTAATTTGGAATTAATCGATAAATTAATATATTCGATATATTAATCGAAATTGGATTTTGACGCGGAATTAAAATTAGATTTTAATTCGGGCGAACGAATTAATTTAGAATTAATTCGTTAGCGACGTGAATAGTGATTTCACTAGGCGTAATCATTTAATTACGACACGACGGAAAATTCGTTAATTTGGAATTAACGAACCCGAGCCTGAGAGTGATTGCGAGCGCATTCGCATTTCGAATTCGAGCGCGGCACACGAGTCACATCAAGCGTCAAATCGTTTGTCACATCATGCGTCAAATCAATTGTCACTTTGAGTGATGTGACTTGACAACATGTCACTTTATTAAAGTGATGTGATGTGACTTAAAGTAAAAAGTTGATTGAAAGCTTTTGCTTTAATTTTAAATAGAAAAAGTAAATGGTTTATTAAATAATTTTGGAAATTATATAAACCTTTTTACATTTTTTATTTTCCAACTTATCATTCTCTATCTCCAACATGCAAGGCATACGATCTCTCATCTCCCTCTCTTTTCTTCTTCTGCATCTCACGGCTTCACTGCCGATTCTTCATCAAATTTGTTCTGGTTTGACCGAGCATTTGAGAAGCAAAAGAAGAATACAAGTGCTAGCACACACCTTGAGTGATACATAGGTGATATGGAAGTGATTCCGTGAGCATGGAAGCTTGAAGCTTTGAGCTTCAATGGAGTCCTTCAATGGCCGAATGAACAAGAAGCAAAACAGCCCCTACCGTGCACTCACTGCAGTTCCAGAAGCCTTGCCGAGCTTGGAGGGAGGCAAAAACGCATGTTCTTCATTTCATCAAAACCGTTCATGTGAGTTATGTTTCCGCCTTACTCCTTTGATGTGTTCATACTCTTTTTAATGCATGATTTGTTGATCTTGGGACTTGATTTAAAACTCTTTCACGCCACTGCAGCAGATTTGCTCACTGCCAAGGACGCCCACTGCATGCAGTCCACTCCCTTCCATTTCCAGATTTGAGCTGAGAAAACGCAGCTCCTAGCTTCGTCGGATGGATCCCGGCTCATGGTCGAACCTCCCTACCACCTTCGCAAGACTTGTAAGTGTGCTAGCACTTGATTTCTCACCATGAAAAACCACTCTTGGCTTCCCTTTGTTCACGCCATTTCTAGTTCCAAACCAGTGAAGGAAAAAGGCTGTATTGCGGAGGAGAGAAGAGAGAAAAAGAAGAGATGAAATTGTGTATTAGTTATTACAAAAGTTGTAAATCATTTGTTTATATATTTTCAAAAAATATTAAATGATTTACCAATTAATTTTAACTTTCAAAAAGTCAAATAAATTGAATGTAATAAGCTTGAGTGTTCCACACTCCAATATCAATGTCCATCAAGTTATATCAACTTTAATAAAGTGACATGTTGAGTGTCTTTCACTCAATCCATAATCAAATCAATCAATCACTCAAAGTGACTTTTGATTTGACGCTTGATGTGACGATTGATTTGACGCTTGATGTGACTTGCGTCACCGCACTCGAATTCGAAATACGAATGCGCTCGCAATCACACTCGGGCTCGGGTTCGTTAATTCCAAATTAACGATTTTTCCGTCGCGTCGTAATTAAATGATTACGCCTAGCGAATTCACTATTCACGTCGCTAATGAATTAATTCTAAATTAATTCATTCGCCCGAATTAAAATCTAATTTTAATTCCGCATCGAAATCTAATTTCGTTTAATATATCGAATATATTAATTTACCGATTAAACGTTATCTCTCTCTAGACGATATTTTATCCTAGAAAAAATATCTCCGTAATTAATCCTAGATTAATTTTCTCTCTCTTCTATATAATCCCAGATTATTCAAGAGTGCGAGTTGTGCGTCATCGGTGGATTATCGGGAAGTGACCCATGAGATCCCCGGATAAGTTGACAGTAAATATGGTCGTCGGAGTATCCGAATCATGTACGTACCAAGTACTACGTTCTACCGATTTACGAGACAAGGTCGACTCCTAGCAAAGCACCAGTATCGGATAGTCACGTGCTAGGGCTGGGGCTGGATAAGTGTCTGCCCAGTCCGAAGTACATGTCGGATATCTGGTAACTAGTCTCTATAATCGGATATTCATGACCTAGTCATAATATTACGATTGGATGCGCATCACTTAAGAGCACTAATACCTTATCCTGCGTGACATCATCTCCACTATGACTGGAGTGATACTTCCGTCTTGACATCACACCCAATACACTACGACTCTCTGATAAACCCAGAAGTGGTGTACGCAGAACCGGTTAAAGCCCTGTACCACCAAGACCAAAGTCTATCGATTATCGTAAGTATTAGCGATGCAAGTCTCAGGTTAAGACTATACACACCTACCTTGATTTCGGCCTCCCATAGACACATAGTCATAATACCAATGGGATTCCGAGGGGTTTATCCAGAGCGAAGCTGTTTCCCGTACCATCGGTGAAACACGAACTCCTATCGCACTTGCATAAGTATCCAATACTTATATATGAGAACTATGCCGTTGTGCCTTCACAACGCACACAAGTGCAATACTAGCCTATTCCGCATTATCGATGTCCAGTCGCGATAATACTACGGCTAGGGATATTTAATGATTAATCATTCGGGGACTGATACTGTCTCATATCATTCTCAGTCCAGGAACTAATCATAGGGACCTCTCTTCATTTTATGTATATTATGGTGATCTAATCACAAATGATGAGAGTGCAATTTCCTTGTCACATAGTTAATTTGCTAGAACAACACAATGATCTGTGCAAATAGTGACGCTATGGGTCATTTTGTCCAACAATCTCCCACTTGGCACATAGCGAGTCACTCAAGTGTCCTACACCCGAACTATGTATGGTTCGCTCAAATTGCTGAGGAAAGGTTTTCGTCAGCGGATTTGCTTGATTATCGTCTGACGCTATTTACACGATCATCACATCGCCACGATGTATGATCCGAACGAATCAGATGAATATTAAGTATATATCTGGATCGTCGATGAGACCTTTAATTCCTTAGCCTGTGCTGACGCCTAGCTCAGCTGCTTACAGAACTATATCTAATCTAATTAGATTTATTTTCGATCCAAATGGCTTCTATTGCTGCCTCAGCTTGCAGCAATAATCCGCATTTGTTGTTTATTCAGCAACGGTTATCTTGCTCGGAATATTTCCAGCTCACTGTCCCGTTATTCAAACTTTATAGTACCATAGTATTTATTGTTTGGAAACTTGCAGCGGTGATCCCAGTCACTTCAAGTTCTCAATCTCCATAGTTTAAGACAACATCTTTAGTTCTCTCAGATACTAACAGATGTTCTTAATCTTCAATCCAGTGACTATCACTTGGATTGACCTGATCGTGACTCCATATGCTCGAAGCGTATGAGACACCCTATCAAGTACATTTTAAATGTACAATTTCCCAGAGAGTGTTAACAACTCCAAATCTATCCCAGTAGATCTTTATTCATTGAATAAAGGTTGTTACTCCCCAGAATTCTGCGGAGAATTTCTATGAAAGAATATCTATGAAAGCCAAGCTTTCACCTATTGCTTTATTGGGATTTTCACTGTCAGTGCGCTCCCACTAACCTCCATATATACACAAGAATTATTTCGTTTTGAGTCAAATCATAAACTATTATGATTATTTCAAAACGCCAGTTCCAAGAACCTTATGCTTGCTTCAATCCAAACATGGATCGAATAACCCGCAAACCTTGTTTGTCGGTTATTCAAAATCGTCAGGATGTTGTAAACATCCTCCAAAAGGTTTCCTTTTCAGGAAAGCGATTTTGATCTACAACTGACACATTTCATAAATGAAATACGCAGTTATCAACAAGCATCTTCAAAATGGATTTACCATGGTAACAGGTAAAAGGTTGAACCGTTATTAAAACAACGTTGATAACGATACCTTTCCGTCAAAAGCCCAGCTTTGTACGTTGGTATGTTGCCATCCATGTATTCTTCCCTGAAGACGTTTAATGTACCAATAGGCACAATGCCTTGTGGTGCAACAACTAGTATCCAAAATAGTTGTTATACATGGAATCCATTTCGGACTCATGGCACTTTTCCATAATAGAGAGTCGATACCTCGTATCACTTCCTCAAAATGTAGTCGGTTGGTATACCTTCATAAGATTGACATCTCTGTGAGGTTAGATCAGAAACCCATACCCTAGGTTGTTTTCTGACTCTATCCGATCTACTCAGTTCTTGTGTATTTGAAGATTAATGGTATAGATTCATCATAGATGAATTATTCGTGTTCAATTAAGGACTTTGTGCCTTGAACAGTCTTACTCCGATTTTCATCGAGTATCACTAACCTCCCACTGACCACTTCATATCGGTATTCCTCTCAGGAAAAATGCATGGTGAGCAACAATCACATTGTTCTCATGTGAGATTTATAAGTACTATACTTAAGGTTTCCCTTAGGATAACCTATATTGGCACTAATCAAATTTGGGTCCTTAGTTTGGTATCATCCAAACGTTATGCCTGGCATACCCAAATTATCAAGAATGAGAAACCTCGTTTCTTCCCTGTTCATATCTTATATGATATTTGTCAAACAGATTTATATGGAACCTTATTCTAAATAAGTTTTGCACTGTTAATACATATCCTATTGAAGGAAATAGTAGCTCAGAGCGACTTGTGATAAACCTTATCATGTCCTCATCTGAAAGAATACCGTACTCTTTCATGTACGTATGAAACTTACTGCTTAAGTATTTTCCATTATGGTCTTACCGTGGCGGCATAATACTATAGCCGATCTGTTTATTTACTTCGTGTCGAAACTTCAAAAGTTTCCGATCTGTGTTCTTCAAAAGAAACACATAACCATAACGTGATGCCACATCCGTTAAGGTCACGAAATATTCATGTTCACATCTAGCCTAGCTAGATATGGGCCCACTGACTTCACCATGAATAGGGCTAACAGATCGGTGGCCCTTTTACTATTACCAAGTAAATAGTATTTTAGGTATTTTACTTAATAAACTAGATTCGCAGACCTTATTTGAATAGTCAAATTAGTCCTAGTACCCACTCTTCAAAAGTGTGGATATACGAGTCTCGTTTAATTGTGTCCTAGACAACAATGCCACAAATAAGTCTCTATTGATCAAATCAATTTGAGCTATTTATTTGTCATTTTTATATGTTTGAGATTTTATTATATTAAAAATATAAATTATGTTATTCACATCTAATGTGTTTATCTCAGTATCATCTTTATATAATAAAACACTTAGTGTTCTAGAATATAAAGGTTTATCCAGAATGGATTAAACATTGATATAGAGATAATGTCTCTAGTCAAACTAGTTACATTATAATATTTCCTAATTTAAGTACATACCCAAAGGGTAGTTTCTAAATTTAGGTATCTACGGTCGAAACAGCGACTTTCGTCCCGTTTCCGATTCGAAGAGAAATCTCGGCTTGAAGTCAGTATCCAGCTCATAGCGGATTCTGAACATCAATACATATATGTTATGTACCACACTAAATATTTAAAATGTAATTTTAATACTAATAGTGAACATAACTTTGACAAATAATAATTTTTTAAAGTCAGAGCCTCGCCCTTTCTTTAATTCCTTCGTGTCTTCCATATCCAAATGGTAGTCACTTTGGGATATGTCAATTATCTTTTCAATATTTCACAAACCTTTGGCCAAGCCTTGGGTTTCGGAATATCGAAAGGATGTGCACCTTGTGCAACATGCCCAATTGCAACCTTTGACTTTTCACCACTAGAATAGTCAATTAATTCTCTAAGAATTATTAATTGCAATTTAATACTTTTTAAATCTAAAGATAGATTTATGATAAGTATATTAATTAAGCACTAAAGTCATTATCACATAAATCTTCCAAAGATTTTATGCTCTACTTATATGCTTAATTATGGGCCTAGTCATAATAATTTATTTTATCAAATAAATTAACCTATTATTAATTCCCAATTGAAAATCATTTAAAACATTTAATCCAAGGATTATATATTCTAAATATTCAACTTTTCAATTCTTTCTTGATTTTAATAATCCAACTATTTAATCAATTTTAATAAGGTACTATTTATTATAATAATTACAATAATCCAATTATTTAATCAACTATAATTTTAATATTGATTACTATAATCTAATTATAAAATCAACTATCATTTTAATTCAATTATATTGATTACTATAATCCAATTATAAAACCAACTATATATTGAATGAGTTTGTATATAGTCCAACTATATATATTTTAAAACAACATAAAATATTAGTCCAACTAATACTTTTGATTAATATGACGAGTGATATTTTTTTGAGCGCATATGGCGAGTAATTGAACGAATGTTGCAAATTCAATACTTGCCTCCCACTATTTTTCGTCGAGCCTCTAACCCTCTGTCGAGTACTCGGGAAACCGTGTTTCCTAGTGGGCTAGGATCCCGTTAAATATCACACATCTTGACTTTGGCCAACAAATTGTATGATAATTAACTAGGTAGATCTCGAAGATCAATTGGATCTCATCCAACTCCTAGATCCAGTAGGTGGACATCCAAGTCTCAAACATATATCTTATATATGCCTATACATCGAATGTATACCCTAACCTTTTTCCTCTGAATCAACTAGGCCTTGGCTTTGGCACAATAAACCTAGTGATCCCAGTCAAGCATGGACCCATTGACATGGAAGCTTCGTAATCAATGTCAATGGACAAGAAGTGGTCTTGACTTTGGCCAACAAACCACAACTTGGACACGACACCGATATGGAACAAAGCCTCGTAATTCAAGCACATCTTTGACGGACAAGGGCTTGACTTTGGCCAACAACCCCTGCCAATCTCGGATCTTGAGCAAGAATCACTCAATGGAAGGAAAATGAACGCATGATATTTAACGAGGGTTTTTCGCGTGCAAATTGGCTTCCAATTTAATTATCTTTGTTAAGGTCTCATCATCATACACCCTTAAACATGCATTCTAAATACATAATAAAGCGAGTATGAAAATAAATAATAATGATATGCGGATGGATACATAACACATTGATCCTAGATCAAATCTCTCCCTTTCTCACTCAAGCTAGCACTAGTATTACTTCTACCTGTTACACTACACTTCTAAAGAAACCTCATATACATAGAGGGGAATAGGTGAGAAGAGAATACAAAGAGAACAGAGGTGATAAGGCTGGACACGCAGGTCCAATTTAATAAATCGAATTTATTACAAAGATTTCTAAAATTGCCCACCCGACTAATATCCATCCGATATACATTATTCATTCAACACAACCACGTATTCACACACATAAGCATGCTTTCAATCAATCTAATCAAATTAATTAATCTGATAATTAAGTGATCATCCAATGTTCAAACAACGATTTGATTTTGTTCGAGTCAAACTCGTTTTTGCGAATAAGTACTTAGAGTACGAATTCATGAATTAATTTAAACTACATTATTAAATCAAATTTAACATGTATTTAATACTAATTCACTATTCAATTCCAAATTAAATATTACACTTTTATTTAATAAACCTTTTACGATTTGAATTCCAAATTTAATCATAACGCGTCTCAAAGACCGATTAACGTCCAACGTCAATTCAATTAAAGTCCAATGGGCTTTTAATTGATTTCTTAAGGCGTGGACTTTTGGTCAACTCGGGTCAAACCGATAACCAAAGTCCAATCCGGGATTTACCCCATAAGCCCATAAATCAATCTTGGCCCATTAGGCCCAATTGAACTTTAAAGGTTCATTAGTCGCATTTGGGCTTTATGGTTAAGGTTTTGGGCCCAATTGGATCCAATCCACTTGGCCTAAACCAAACTTGATAAATCAAGCCCAATAGGCCCAAATACAACATTAAAGTCCAATTTCCAAAATTAGGCCCAATTAATTAAATATACAAAATCCAATTTCATATTCAATTAAACTAAAGTGTATTACATGACTAATCAACATTTCTAAAACACTAAATTAGTCCAATTAATCATACTCAATTCATTATTATATGTCCAACACACAAATTGAAAAATCAAACCCATTTACATGCTACAAAGCTCTCGGCCAAGGAGGGTTTTTGTATCCGATTTGAATTCAATCCAATTAATTTCACAATCGATATCAAATCACCATCCAATTTGATTTCATACACATCCAATGTCACAAAACCAAAATTACCAAGACATTAGGGCAATAATACCATTCGGCCAACACAAGGATTTTGGGGTTTTTGTCCAATTCGAAATCCAATCCAATTCTATTCAAATTAACATCAACCTAAATGATTTCAACTCATCAAATTAATCAAAAATCAAAAAATTCCAAGAATCCAAAATACATACACATTCGGCAAAGGTGATAACTTTTGGGGATTTTATGTTCAATTCAAAATCCAATCTAATTAGTTTCAAATTAACATTATCCTTAATGATTCCAACTCATCAAATGAATCAAAAACAAAAAATTCCAAGAACTCCAAACACATCACACATTCGGCCAACACTTCCAATTTGGGCAAAATTGATCCAATCACATTTTGTTGAAATTGATCAAATCAATCTTCAATAAAATATATTAAGCATGCTTAAACATAAAAATTTTATAAAATCGTGCTCAAATCCAAAATACCCAATTTTAAGCCCTAAAATTTCATGCTTGAACCTATAGCTCTTGATGCCATTGTTGGTAATAATCTAGGTCCCAAGATCAAACAAGACATGAAAAGAATGCATGAATACACCAACGAAGATAGCAGAATACTTACATTGGTTGGTTGAGTCGATTTGAAGACGATTGAAGGCCAAAAAGCCATTACCTTGCTCACGCCACTGCAGCAGATTTGCTCACTGCCAAGGACGCCCACTGCATGCAGTCCACTCCCTTCCATTTCCAGATTTGAGCTGAGAAAACTCAGCTCCTAGCTTCGTCGGATGGATCCCGGCTCATGGTCGAACCTCCCTACCACCTTCGCAAGACTTGTAAGTGTGCTAGCACTTGATTTCTCACCATGAAAAACCACTATTGGATTCCCTTTGTTCACGCCATTTCTAGTTCCAAACCAGTGAAGGAAAAAGGCTGTTATGCGTGAGGAGAAGAGAGAAAAAGAAGAGATGAAATTGTGTATTAGTTATTACAAAAGTTGTAAATCATTTGTTTATATATTTTCAAAAAATATTAAATGATTTACCAATTAATTTTAACTTTCAAAAAGTCAAATAAATTGAATGTAATAAGCTTGAGTGTTCCACACTCCAATATCAATGTCCATCAAGTTATATCAACTTTAATAAAGTGACATGTTGAGTGTCTTTCACTCAATCCATAAATCAAATCAATCAATCACTCAAAGTGACTTTTGATTTGACGCTTGATGTGACGACTGATTTGACGCTTGATAAGACTTGCGTCGCCGCACTCGAATTCGAAATACGAATGCGCTCGCAATCACACTCGGGCTCGGGTTCGTTCATTCCAAATTAACGATTTTTCCGTCGCGTCGTAATTAAATGATTACGCCTAGCGAATTCACTATTCACGTCGCTAATGAATTAATTCTAAATTAATTCATTCGCCCGAATTAAAATCTAATTTTAATTCCGCGTCGAAATCTAATTTCGTTTAATATATCGAATATATTAATTTACCGATTAATTCCAAATTAATCGTTATCTCTCTCTAGACGATATTTTATCCTAGATAAAATATCTCCGTAATTAATCCTAGATTAATTTTCTCTCTCTTCTATATAATCCCAGATTATTCAAGAGTGCGAGTTGTGCGTCATCGGTGGATTATCGGGAAGCGACCCATGAGATCCCAGATAAGTTGACAGTAAATACGGTCGTCGGAGTATCCGAATCACGTACGTACCAAGTACTACGTTCTACCGATTTACGAGACAAGGTCGACTCCTAGCAAAGCACCAAGTCTTCCAATTCTCCGGACATATCCATTTAAGAATATCAAAGATCTGTATCAAGCGTAGTATACAAATGTATTGTGCATATCGGCCCAGTATCGGATAGTCACGTGCTAGGGCTGGGGCTGGATAAGTGTCTGCCCCGTCCGAAGTACATGTCGGATATCTGGTAACTAGTCTCTATAATCGGATATTCATGACCTAGTCATAATATTACGATTGGATGCGCATCACTTAAGAGCACTAATACCTTATCCTGCGTGACATCATCTCCACTATGACTGGAGTGATACTTCCGTCTTGACATCACACCCAATACACTACGACTCTCTGATAACCCAGAAGTGGTGTACGCAGAACCGGTTAAAGCCCTGTACCACCAAGACCAAAGTTTATCGATTATCGTAAGTATTAGCGATGCAAGTCTCAGGTTAAGACTATACACACCTACCTTGATTTCGGCCTCCCATAGACACATAGTCATAATACCAATGGGATTCCGAGGGGTCTATCCAGAGCGAAGCTGTTTCCCGTACCATCGGTGAAACACGACCTCCTATCACACTTGCATAAGTATCCAATACTTATACATATGAGAACTATGCCATTGTGCCCTCACAATGCACACAAGTGCAATACTAGCCTATTCCGCATTATCGATGTCCAGTCACGATAATACTACGGCTAGGGATATTTAATGATTAATCATTCGGGGACTGATACTGTCTCATATCATTCTCAGTCCAGGAACTAATCATAGGGACCTCTCTTCATTTTATGTATATTTATGGTGATCTAATCACAAATGATGAGAGTGCAATTTCCTTGTCTCATAGTTAATTTGCTACAACAACACAATGATCTGTGCAAATAGTGACGCTATGGGTCATTTTGTCCAACACTTTGAGCATATGAAGTCACAAACAGGCCAATCCAAGTGATGGTCACTGGATTGAAGTTAAGAACATACTTAGTATCTTAGAGAACTAAGGATGTTGTCTTAATCTCTAGAGAAGGATAACTTGAAGTGACTAGGATCACTGTTGCAAGTTTCCTAACCGATAAAGACCACTGAAAGTCGCAAACGGTACTATACAGTTTGAATAACGATACAGTGAACTGGACATCTTCCAAGCAAGATACTGTTACCGAATAAACAACAAACGCGGGTTATTGCTATAGCTGTAGCAGCAATAGAAGCCTTCTGGGGTCGATAAATATCTAATTAGATTAGATATAGTTCTTTTAGCAGCTGAGCTAGGCTACAACACATGATAAAGAATTAATGGTCTCATCAACGATCCAGATACATACTTCGATAATCATCTGATTCATTCGGATCATACATAGTAGTGATATGATGATCGAATAAATCGTATCAGACGATAATCATGAAAATCCGCTGACGAAAGTCCTTTCTCATCAATTGAGCCAAACCGTACATAGTTCGGGTGTAGGACACTCGAGTGACTGGCTATAGGCCAAGTGGGAGATTGTTGGACAATTATGACCCACAGCGTCACTATTTGTACAGATCACGGTGTTGTTGTACAAATTAACTATGTGACTATGAGATTGCACTCTTATCATTTGTGATTAGATCACCAAGATATATAAATGATGAGAGGTCCTTATGATTTGTTCCTGGATTGAGAATGATATGAGACAGTATCAATCCACGAAGGATAAATCGTTAAATATCCATAGTCAAAGTATTATCGAGATTGGACATCGATGAATACGTAAAAGACTAGTATTACACTTGTGCGTGTTGTGGGAGCACAACGACATAGTTCTCATATGTTTGGGTATGGGATACTCATGCAAGTGTAATAGGAGGTTGTGTTTCACCGATGGTACGGGAAACAGCTTCGTTCTAGATAGACCCCTTCGGAATTCCATTTGTAGTATGACTACGTGTCTATGGAAGTACAAAATCAGGGTAGGTGTATTTGGTCTTAACCTGAGACTTGCACCGCTAATGCATACGACAATCAATATACTTTGGTTGAGGTCATCCAGAGCTTTAACCGGTTCCTGTGTACGCTAATTCTGGGTATATCGAGAATCGTAGTGTGTTGGGTGTGATGTCAAGACGGAAGTGTCACTCCAGTCATATGAAGTTGATGATCGCGCAGGGATACAGAACTGGTTCTCTATAAAGGTTGCAACAATCGGGATAATATGATTTGGTCATGATTATTCGATTATAAAGAGACTAGTTGCTCGTTATCCGATATATGCATCGTACGGGGCAAACACTGTACCAGCCCCAGGCCTTGCATATGATCATCTGATACTGAACAGAAATACGCAATACTACTGTATACTACGCTTGATATAGATCATTATTCCTGTAAGGATATTTCTGGAGAATTGGGTAGGCATGGCGCTTTGCTAGAGACCAACCTTGTCTTGTAAATTGGTAAAACGTAATACTTGGTACTTACCTGTTCGGATCGTCCGACGACCATATTTACTGCCAACATATCTGGGGATCTCATGGGTCGCTTCCCAAAGATTCACCGATGACGTATGACTCGCACTTTTAATTAATCTTGGATTAATTAGATAAGAGAGAAAATTAATCTGGGATTAATTGCGGAGATATTTTATCTGGGATAAAATATCAATAAAAGAGAGAACGATTAATTTGGAATGAATTGGTAAATTAATATATCCGATATATTAAACGAAATTGGATTTCGACGCTGAATTAAAATTAGATTTTAATTCGGGGGAACGAATTAATTTAGAATTAATTCGTTAGCGATGTGAATAGTAATTATGCTTGGCATGATTATTTAATTAAATTAGATTTAATAACGACGCAATGGAAAGTTTGTTAATTTGGAATTAGCGAACCCGAGCCCGAGATTATTTGCGAGCGCATTCGCATTTCGAATTTGAGTGCGGCAAATCAAATCAAGCGTCAAGTCGCTAGTCGCTACTAGCGTCACATCATTCATCAATCAAGTGATGGATGTCTTTCACTTTGAGAATTGACACCAGTCACTATTCACTGAGTGATGGATTGATGGCAAGTTGACATGCGAAGGTGATAGGAAAGTTCACCCATGATCCGGGAACCATTCGACGAAGCTTGGAGCTTGAAGATGATCCTCAAATGGCGCAAAATCAGTAAGCTTGGGCAGTGAACTGCCGAATGCAGTGCAGTGGGCAAAATCAGTGATGTTCATAGACTAAAGAGTAAGGCGTGGCTCATGTTGATGTTATCACTGATGTTCTGTACCCCCACAGGGCATATGGCAACTTATCGGCCCAATATTTGCAGTTTTCTATCATCTTGGCTAATATCTTCTTTAACGTCTTATTGGCTGCCTCGACTGCCCCATTTGCCTGCGGTCTGTAAGGTGACGACTTGTGATGTCCTATCCCATATCTCTATAGCATTGCCTTCGTTTCCCCTTGAAACTGAACACCGTTATTTGTCACTACATTATGTGGCATTCCATATCGACAAATGATGTTCCGGGCTATGAACTTCACCATCTGCTTTGCTGTGACGTTACGAAATGACTCGGCTTCCACCCAATTCGAAAAGTAGTCTACTGCCACTACTATGAAATGATGTCCATTCGATTCATTCGGTCGAATCTCTCCTATTGGTTTCTAATTAGGTCCAGGATCGATAATAAGCATGAAAACATTGCGAATACACATCGACAAAGTTCCAAAATACTTACATCGATCGGTTGAGCGATGCGTCGAGCAAAAAAAATTTCAGGTTCTGCTCCTTGACAGTGGCGTGAACTGCAGTGGGTGTGCTCACTATTTTGGCTTCGTTTTGGCTCCTTCGTCAAGCTCCAAGCCTCGTCGAACGGTTCCCGACTCATTGGTGGACTTCCCTATCACCTTCGCATGTCCCGTAAGTGTGCTAGCACTTGTGATTTTGCCACAAAATCCACACTCATTGCTTCCCACTGTCACGGTTTTTGTTGAAAACCAGTGAGCTTTATTTGCCCCTTGGGCGTGTGGAGAGAAAAGAGAAGAAGTGAGAGAGATGTGTGTTTTGTTGATGGCTAAAGTGTATCTAATACACTAACTTGAATTTCAAATTCATTTCACTTGAATTTGGCTTTCAAAAAGTCAAATAATTAAAGCCCATCAACCTCCATCAACTCACGTCACTCCATCAATCATGAATAGTGACTTGCGTCAATCACTCAAAGTGAAAGACATCAATTACTTGATTGACGAATGATGTGACGCTAGATGCGACTAGCGATTTGACGCTTGATTTGACTTTGCGTGCCACACTCGAATTCGAAATGCGAATGCGCTCGTAAATAATCTCGGGCTCGGGTTCGCTAATTCCAAATTAATGAATTTTCTGTTGCGTCGTAATTAAATGATTACGCCTAGCGAAATCACTATTCACGTCGCTAACGAATTAATTCTAAATTAATTCGTTCGCCCGAATTAAAATCTAATTTTAATTCCGCGTTGAAATCCAATTTCGTTTAATATATCAAATATATTAATTTCTCGATTAATTCCAAATTAATCGTTATCTCTCTTTCTTGATATTTTATCCAGATAAAATATCTCTGCTATTAATCCCAGATTAATTTTCTCTCTCTTCTAATTAATCCCAGATTAATTTAGAGTGCGAGTTATACGTCATCGGTGAATCTTTGGGAAGCGACCCATGAGATCCCCGGATATGTTGGCAGTAAATTCGGTCGTCGGACTATCCGAACACGTAAGTACCTCGTACTACGTTTATACCAATTTACAAGACAAGGTTGGCCTCTAGCAAAGCGCCATGCCTCCCCAATTCTCCGGAAACATCCTTACAGGAATAAGGATCTATATCAAGCGTAGTATACAGTAGTATTGCGTATTTCTGTCCAGCATCAGATGATCACGTGCTAGGCCTGGGGCTGGAATTGTGTCTGCCCCGTACGAAGCACATTTCGGATGTCTGGTGACTAGTCTCTATAATCGGATAAACCTGACCTTGTCATTTTATCCCAATAGCTGCAGCATTTAAGAGAACCAGTCCCGTATCCTACGTGACCATCATCTCCATATGACTGGAGTGACACTTCCATATTGACATCACACCTAACACACTACGATTCTCGATATACACAGAATTGGCGTACACATAAACCGATTAAAGCCCTGGACGACCTCAACCAAAGTATATTGATTGTCGTATGCATTAGCGGTGCAAGTCTCAGGTTAAGACCAAATACACCTACCCTGATTTCGGACTTCCATAGACACATAGTCATACTACCAATGGAATTCCGATGGGGTCTATCCAGAGCAAAGCTGTTTCCCGTACCATCGGTAAAACACAACCTCTTATTACACTTGCATGAGTATCCTATACCCAAATATATGAGAACTATGCCGTTGTGCCCTCACAACGCGCACAAGTGTAATACTAGTCTTTTACGTATTTATCGATGTCCAATATCGATAATACTCTGACTAGGGATATTTAATGATTTATCCTTCGTGGACTGATACTGTCTCATATCATTCTCTGTCCAGGAACAAATCATAGGGACCTCTCATCATTTATACATCTAGGTGATCTAATCACAAATGATAAGAGTGCAATCCCCTTTGTCACACAGTTAATTTTGTACAACAACACAATGATCTGTACAAATAGTGACGCTATGGGTCAAATTGTCCAACAATCTCCCACTTGGTCTATAGCCAGTCACTCGAGTGCTTGACACCCGAACTATGTACTGTTGGCTCAAATTACTGATGAAAGACTTTCGTTAGCGGATTTTCATGACTATCATCTGATGCGATTTATTCGATCATCACATCACCATGATGTATGACCCGAACAAATCAGATGAATATCGAAGTATGTATCTGGATCGTTGATGAGACCATTAATTCTTTAGCCTGTGTTGACGTCTAGCTCAGCTGCTAACAGAATTATATCTAATCTAATTAGATTTGTTTATCGACCCAGAAGGCTTCTATTGCCGCCTCAGCTGCAGCAATTAACCCGCATTTATTGTTTATTTGGTAACAGTATCTTGCTTGGAAGATTTCCAGCTCATTGTACCGTTATTCAAACTGTATAGTAACATTTGCGACTTTCAGTCATCTTTATCGATTTAGGAAACTTGCTACAGTGATCCCAGTCACTTCAAGTTTTCATTCTCCATAGATTAAGACAACATCCTTAGTTTTCTAAGATACTAACGGATGTTCTTAACATCAATCCAGTGACTATCACTTGGATTGACCTGTTTGTGACTTCATATGCTCAAAGCGTATGAGACACCAGGTAGCGTACATTTTTCAATGTACGATTCCACAGAGAGTTTTCGAAAGCCTAGCTTTCACCGATTGTTTATGGGAATATCATTTCCAAGAAATGACATATTATCATTATTTTATTGGACAACCACTGTCAGTGCGCTCCCACTAACCCTCTTATATACAAAAGAATCATTTCATTTTGAATTAAATCATACACCATTATGATTACATCAAAAAGATAATTCCTAGAACCTATGTTTGCGTCAATCCAAACATGGATCGAATAACCTACAAACCTTGTTTTCTAGTTTTGGTACGACAAAACTGACAGGATGTTATAAACATCCTCCAAAAGGTTTCCTTTTCAGGAAAGCGATTTTCCCGTTAAGCTGTCATATTTCATCTATGAAACATGCAGCATTAGCAAGCATTATCCAGATGGATTCATCATGGCAACAGGTAAAAGGTTGAATCGACATCAACACAATGTTGATAATGATACCTTTCGCTAAAAGCCTAGCTTTATATGTTGGTTTGTTGCCTTCCATGTATGTATGTCTTCCTTGAAAACTTATAGTACCAATAGGCACAATTCATTGCGGTACATCAACTAGTATCCAAACTTGTTGATATACATGGATTCCATTTCGGATGCATGGCACTTTGCCATAATCAGAGAGTCGATACCTTGTATCACTTCCTCATACATAGTCAGTTGGTATACCTCAAAAGACAGACATCTTTACGAGGTGAGATAAGAAACCCATACCCCAGGTTGTTTTCTGACTCTCTCCGACATACGCGGTTCTTGTGTATACGAAGATTAATGGTAACAGTTACATCTTTGATGAACTATTTGTGTTCCATTAAGGATTCGGTGCCTTGAATAGTATCACTCCGATTTTCATCGAGTTTTACTATCCTCCCACTTACCACTGCACATCGGTATTCCTCTCAGGAAAACCTCATGGCGAGCAACAATTTAATTTTTCTCATGTGAGTTGCATAAGTACAATACTTATGGTATCCCTAAGATAACCTACAATTGGCACTTGTCCAATTTGGGTTTTAGTTTGGTATCATCCAAACATATGCCTGACATACCCAAATTATCAGGAATGTTAAACTCTGTTTATTTCCCGTTCATATCTAATATGAAATCTGTCCAACAGATTTTAATGGAACCTTATTCTAAATAAATTATGCACTGATAATGTTTATCCGTTGAAGGAAATGGTAGCTCAGAGCGACTAATGATTAACCTTAATCATGTCTAACATAATTCGATTTATCCTGTTCGGACACACCGTCACTTTGACGTGTTCCGGGAGGAGTCCTCTTTTGAAAGAATACTATACTCTTTCAAGTATATAAGAAACTTATTGCTTAAGTATTTTCCATTACGGTCTCACCGTGACGGATTAATACTTTAGCCGATCTCTTTGTCTATTTCGTGTCGAAAACTTTAAAAGTTTCCAATTTGTGTTCTTCAAAAGAAACACATAACCACTACGCGATGCCACATCCATAAAGGTAACGAAATATTCATATCCACATCTAGCCTAGCTAGACATGGGCCCATTTGCTTCACTATGAACTAGGACTAACAGATTGGTGGCATTTACACTTTTACCAAGTAAATGTGTTTTAGGCACTTTGCCTAATAAACTAGATTCGTACACTTTATTTGAATAGAATCAAATCAGTCCGAGTACCCACTCTTCAAAAGTGTGGATATACGATTCTTGTTTTAGTTGTGTCCGAGACAACAATGCCACATCAGTTTCTTCTTATCAAATCAGTTGAGCTATTCGTCATGTTATATATATTTGAGATTTATTTATATTCAAAATATAAATTCTGTTATTCACATCTAATGTGTATATCTCAATATCATCTTTATATAATAAAACACTTTAGTGTTCCAGAATATAAAGGTTCACCCGCAGCGGGTCAAACACTGATATTGAGATAATGTTTCTAGTCAAACTAGTTACATTATAACAGTTTCCTAACTTAGGTACACACCCGAGGGTAGTTCCTAAACTTAGGTATCTACGGTTAAAACAGCGACTTTCGTCCCGTTTCAAAATCGCAGATTAAATCTCAGTTGAAGTCAGTATCCTGTTCAAAACAGATTCTGAAAATCAATATATATTTATGTATCACACTAAGTATTCAAAATCTAATTTTAATACTAGTAGTGAACATATTCTGACAAACATATTTGAAGTCAGAGCCTTGTTCGTCTTCAATTCCTTCATGTCTGCTTTGTCCAAACGGCAGTCACGCTTCCGTGATCCCGTTTAACACAATCAAGCAGACATTTTGGGATATGTCCTTTATCTTCCCAGAAGATTATAATGATTTTGCCTTTGCCTTTTCCCCTCCAGAAGCCTTTGGCCAAGCCTTGGCCTTCTAGAATATCGAAGTAAGGTGCGACTAGCGCTACTTGCCTTATTGCAAAGTTTGACTTTATCTCCTTGAGAATAGTCATTAACTCTCCAAGAGTTTACTATTGCAATATTAGTACTTCTAAAATCTAAATATAGATTTATGAAGATCCTTCAATTTCTTTATCATACTTTAAGGATCTAATCCTTAGTTCTTATTCAGAAATTAAGGAATCTATTGTGGTAAGTATAATGGATTAAGCACTTAAGTTATCATTACATAATCTTCCAAAAATTATGCTCTGCTATTTGCTTAACTCCGGGCTTAGGCATAATATATTATTTTATCAAATAAAATAACTTATTATTTTCCAGGACCATCCTGAAATTTTATTCCCAATTTGAAAATAAAAAAATTTAAAACATTTCCCTAGGATTATGAATTAAACGTCAATCTTTCAATTTTATCTTGATTTTAATAGTCCAACTATTTAATCAATTATTAAGGTACTATTTATTATAATGATTACAATAGTCCAACTATTTAACCAACTATAATTTTAATTCAATTATATTGATTACTATAATCCAATTATAAAATCAATTATTTATTGAATTAGTTTGAATATAGTCCAACTATACAAATTAAAACAACTTTTAAATATTAGTCCAATTAACGTTTAATTTGTAACGACGAATGATGTTGTTTTTTGAGCGCGTATGGCGAGTAATTGAACGAGTATTGCAAATTCAATTCTTGCTTCCCACTATTTTTCGGTGAGCCTCTAACCCTCTGTCGAGTACTCGGGAAACCGCGTTTCCTAGTGGGCTAGGATCCCGTTAAATATCACACAATCTTGACTTTGGCCAACAAATTGTATGATAATTAACTAGGTAGATCTCTAAGATCGATTGGATCCAATCCAATTCCTAGATCCGGTAGGGGGACATCCAAGTCCGAAACATATATCTTATATATGGCAATACATACATCATTGTATTACCTAACCTTTTTCCTCTGAATCAACTAAGCCTTGGCTTTGGCACAACAATCTTAGTGATCCCAGTCAAGCGCGACCCATTGACCATGGAAAGCTTCGTAATCAATGTTGATGGACAAGAAGTGGTCTTGACTTTGGCCAACAAACCACAACTTGGACAAGACACCGATATGGAACAAAACTCTCGTGATTCAAACACATCTTCGACGGACAAAGGGCTTGACTTTGGCCAACAACCCAATGCCAGTCTCGGATCTTGAGTAAGAATCACTCAATGGAAGGAAAAACGCTTAATATTGTTTGAGGGTTTTTCGCGTGCAAATTGGCAACCAATTAATTATCTTTGTTAAGGTCTCATCATCATTCACCCTTAAACATGCATTCTAAACACATAATAAAGCGCGTATAATAAAATAGTAATGCTATGCGGATGGATGGATACTTTATATAATAAAATAATAACGTCAAACAGATTGCTGGCGTTCGTGTAGCGTTCGAATGGGCGTTCGAACGGCGTTGGTGTTTCTGGTTTTGCTGCTAGCCTCGCACCCCAGCCCAATTAGCCCCCCAAAACCCATAAAACACATCCCAATTAATAAAACACATTTAAAACACATGGGAAATTAAATTAAATATTACATTAAATATTAAGGTAAATATAATAATGTATTTGAATTAAATAAAATATTTAAACCATTTACCAATTAAATAAAACATAATATAATTATACCTAATTAAGACAAATCAAATATATTAACTTCCTAACTAAACAAATCACATACTACATTAAAAATATGTCATGCCTAATTAAAATCAATTATAACAAATTAAAGATATTGTATTCCTAATCTAAACCAAATTTGTCCCCCCTCAATCTTTGACTTTCCTTGCTCAACACAAAATCAAATCCCTTCCTTGTGAGACAAGGTGAAGCCCTAGCCATTCTCTATAGAAACAACCCATAACCAAGACATGGAGGCCCTAGCTCATTCATACAAGAAAAGCCTCCCCTAGCTCATTCATACAAGAAAAGCCTCTCCTAGTTCATTAAAACAAGAAACACCCAAGCTTTTTGACACAACTCTCCCTCGCTCTCAATAACCGAAGATCACAAACCAAAGAACCCTCATTGGCTTGACCAAAATACATCCCGAACAGCCCCTAACCATCACTGAAAACCACCTCAATAGACTCCCCACACATCACCGAAAATACACCCCCAAAACACCAGCAAAATCCTCTTAAAACTGTCCATAAAATCCTCAAAACAGTAACATAAAAAACTGCATTTATAATCCTTAAAATAATCACACAAGACTACACTAAAAACCCACAAAAAACACTCGGAACAGTCTGTTGAAACGTCAAAACAAGTGACCTGAACAGTGAGCAGCAAAGCAGAGGCCGAACAGCAGCAGAACGGAGACCGAACAGCAAGCAAAACAGCAAAACAGTGAGCTAGGACGCTAAACCAGTGAACCGGAGAAGTTGGGGAGCTGTACCCTTCCGACGTCCGTGAAACGCAAGCCTGAAAGTTGGCAAAAAGGTTAGACCTGAAAGTATTTTCCACACTCGTTTTCCGTTTTATTTGTATTATTTATTGAGTATTGCTTGCATGATTGTCATGCTGAAATGCATGTTGTGGCCCTTGAGTAGATAAATATGCATGAATTATGTGATGTTGTATGTTGTGGCTTTGGAATAAAATGAGAGATCTGTCAACTCTCGCGGTACATCGGATGGAATCCCGGACATAAATTTCATAGCCGATTTCGAATGGACGGTAGTATGATCTGTACTCGGGATACAACTCCACGTACCGCTTGAGTAAGCGGCACCCTCTTTTGTTTTGTGTTGCTTTGGTTTATCTATTTTGCGTCACTTGAATTCTGCATGTTGCTTATTTATGCATGATTCAATCGAGCGCATGGGTTTAGTAAGTGCGATGAAAGGTCCCCTATTTGGAGGGGTTAAAACCCTTTACCACGATGCTTTGCCGCGCCGGTTGATCTGTGTTTGGTTGAATGCAAGATACGTTCAATCGGGCATACTAAGTTTGATAGTATTGTTTTTAAATTCTTTGTATGCATGATTCAATCGAGCGCATGGGCTTAGTAAGTTCAATGAAAGATCCCCTATGGGGAGGGGTTAAAGCCATTTACCACGATGCTTTGCCTCACCGGTTGATGTGTGTTCGGTTGAATGCAAGATACGTTCAATCGGGCATACTAATTTTGATATTATTGTTTTTTAATTCTTTGTATGCATGATTCAATCGAGCACATGGGCTTAGTAAGTGCAATGAAAGATCCCCTATGGGGAGGGGTTAAAGCCCTTTACCACGATGCTTTGCTGCGCCGGTTGATGTGTGTTCGGTTGAATGCAAGATACGTTCAATCGGACATACTGAGCTTGACATTATTGTCTTTATTCTTTGTGTTGCATGCATCAGGCCTGGTTCTGTTCGAACGCGTTCTCGAACGCTACACGAACGCGAACCTTCTATTTACCGTTCGAACGCGTTCTCGAACGCTACGCAAACGCGCACGCACTTTCTTAGTCTTATCAAGCATCAGGTCTGGTTCCGTTCGAACGCGTTCTCGAACGCTATACGAACGCGAACCTTCTATTTACCATTCGAACGCATTCTCGAATGCAACGCGAACGCACATGCACTTTCTTAGTCTTATCATGCATCAGGTCTGGTTCCGTTCGAACGCGTTCTCGAACGCTATACGAACGCAAACCTTCTGTTTACCGTTCGAACGCGTTTTCAAACGCTACGCGAACGCGCACCCATTGAACTGAGTGCTTTTTCACCAGATTTCATGCATAGTTTTCCTAGTAGCTATCCCTACGTATGATGAACCTAATTGCCCCTCTATATTACGCAAGATTGTGTTGGTGTCATTCATCTGCATTCCCCACATGTATGAGTACAATGTGTTTAACATATTACAATTCATATACCTATGTCATGATAACATTTGAGTATTATTTCTTGTGGTATATCGGATGGAAACCCAGACATAAATTCCATAGCCGATTCTGAATGGACGGTAGTACGGTCTGTACTTGGGATACAATTCCACGTACCACTTTGGAAGGTGATCACATGTGTGCTTGTGTGGTTAGTATGTGTACTTGTGTTTTCTTGAATATAATATGCCAATAAAGTTGTATGTTCGTCACTACTTTGATGTACTTTCAAGCATGCAATCATAGATGTGAAACATATGTAAATTTAGGTGTAAGTTTTATTTTGTACATATGAATTTAGAAGCATGATACTCTTGGAAATAAATGTTACTTAAGCCTTATTAAATTATTATATAAATCCTTTCATTACAAGTGGCATAAGTAAGGGACCATTCCGAACCCAACGGTTTGAGGTCTTCCCTTGCGAGGGGTGAGTGCGGCCTTAAATCTCATTTTCCCGGTTCACACCGGGTGGCGACTCCATTATTCTCCGGTTTAGTCCCCCGTGGCTACTCCGTACTCCCGACCAAGCCGCGAGCTTGGGACATCATGCGTCGCCAAGTTTCTGTGTCCCACAGTCTGGTGACTCCACTGGGGATAGAGAATCGGCCCCAAATATTGTCTTGTAATGATTGGATTTATGTTTTAATTGACCGTGTCTATAGTGGATAAAATGTGGGTTTAATCAAAGGCATTTTAAGGCTAGGTAATGATTTGGTGTCTTCCTTCATTCACTACCTTTCTAGAAGGAAAAGCTGTGAAGGCATATATATGGCCATCTACTCGTAGCCTATTGTGATGGACTAATTTGGAGGACTCGTTGTTTATTCCTAACACCAAGCGATAAGAGCCTAAGAGGATTGGGTATTTAAGTGAGCCTCGCTCCACCTTCCCTCTGGGGAATCAACAACGGGAAATCCATTAGACAGTCCGTCACACACCATAGCTAATTGGCACGTAACTTAGTGTATAAAAAAAGGTGCGCTCACTTGGTTGCTCGAACCCTTGATTGGGGAGACCTAGTTGTGGGCCATCCTTCGCCGATGAGAGCCTTTGTCTACACTCTTGCGAACCCACCCATAGACCGGGGTTGTATGGTTAAAGTAACAATTATTTCCTTGAGTATGTGCTTGTGGACCATCCTCATTCGGATGCAATTGGACCATTGTCAGAAATGTGGACTTGCTGGGCCATTTAAACTGGGGCGAGTTCGTACCTTATGACCATTGGGCCCAAAGCTTCTGAAATGTTGATGGGCCATTCTGTAGAAATTATTGTTGTATGTTTGCATTATCTTTCTTTGTGCTTATGTTCGGAACATTACCATTTGGATTTAGTTGGGCTCTTTGCCATGAGATGTGTACTCGTTGGGCCATTTAAACTGGGACGAGTTCACTCCTATGACAGTTAGCCCAAAAGCTTCTAAAATGATGACGAGCCGATTTATTTGAAAATTTTAGTTTATTTAGTATGTTATATATGTTACATGTATCTCATGCACCCCATGCATACATACATCATGTTAACCCTTGTGTTATGAAAGCCATCATAGATTCCCATTGGTTAGGGAAAAGGGAAGACTCACCAAAATACTGGGAACAGACATGAGTGAATCAGATATTTAGGTATCCCGTATGGAATAGTTGGAAAACGGTCTCGCCAAGGCACCGAACAGTTGCAAGCCATGACCACTACCATGGCAAATATGTCTGTGCCCCGTGCTGGGGGAAATTCTGAGAATGTGAGGCGCGAGGAGCCTCCGAATGGGTTGGGGGATGATATCCCCATTTTTGATGATGACATGACAGAGCATGCAACATGCAGAGTGATTGGGTCTCAGGCAGAATTTCAGAAGCTTCGGGATCAGGTTGAGTCAGTTAGCCGTAAGATGAAGGGTAAGGACGAAGAATTACTAGACTATGAGGCGATGGCTTTTGAGGAACAGTTGCCTGCTCAGTTCAAGATGCCGGATATGGCCAAGTTCAATGGGAATGGGGATCCGAGGGTCCACCTCCGACAATATGTGTCAGTTATGAGTTCAGTGGGCCTAACACAGCGCCAAGCTCAGAAGATGTTTGGGATGTCACTTGAGGGGGCACCCGTAGTGTGGTACCATAGCCTTGAAAGAAATGTTAAGGAGGATTGGAGGGAATTGGCAGATGTATTCCTGAAACAGTATGTTATAGACTTAGAGATTGATTTGTCACTTCGTGATTTGGAGAACACTGAGCAGAAGCCAGAAGAAAGCTTCAAGGAGTATATAGACCGCTGGAGAAGCCAGCTTCTGAAAACGCAGACTCGGCCCTCTGAGAAGGACCAGATTAAAATGATCATCAAGGGCACTAAGCCCTCGATCTATGGCAAGTTGAGGAAGATGACTTCAATGATTGCGGATTTCCGACAGTTGAGGGAAACTGTCATGGATATTGAGGAAGAAGAGGGTGAAAACATAAAGTTTTATGGCCAGAATAGAAGGAATTTCGGGGGACATCCTGAAGCCAAGTCTTCCAGTGCTGAGGTCACTGCCATCAGGAACAGACGTTTCTCCAACTTGGGTAGACCTCTATCAAAGGTGTTTGAGAAATTGAAGATGCAAGGACTCCTGAAACCCTTGGAACCTAAACCACTCCCCAGCCCTGTGCCGCACTACCTTGACTTGAACTTATTCTGTTATTTTCACCAGCAAAAGGGTCACGAAACTGACAACTGCCCCCGCCTTAGGCATGAGATCCAAGACCTGATTGACACCCACAAAATACCTGACCCAGAAAGAGAGCAACCCAGCACACACAGGAATCCTCTACCAAATTACCACTCCGTCCCACCACCATGATCAACTTTGGCTTGCCTGAAACCTTTGTCCTCCAAACTCTCAACCACCAAGCTTCTCACATGGGGATAAGGGATAATAACAATGAAGAACTAGAGGCTGAGGAAGAAGGCACTGCTGTTTCTCCAAGTTTATCTTGCATTTTTAATAAAGACATTGATTTTGTTTGCTTGTTCGAACCTTTTCTCAACAATAATAAAGAAGTTCATTCGCTTACTTGACTGAATCTCCACTTCTCAACTTGCAACATGAGTGCATGTGACAGAAGCATTCAATCATGGTACTATGATACTCATAACGTAGGGAATCCTCAGAAGAAGCAAGCAGAAAAGATAAGTTGGCCAGCTAGAAATTGGGAAATGAAGACAGTGAAACTGTTAGACTTGGAAAGGAAATGAGTTCACAGAACCAATTAGTGTAGACAGATTGAAGCAGTACTTTGCCTAAGGAAGAGAAGACCGGGCTGTCACTAAGGGAATTGACCGATGACCTAACCCAACGGGATAGGAAACTCATGCATACACGTAACACATTTTGCATCCTTTTTGTGTTTGTTTTGTTTTATATTAACAGGTTTCGAAGAAAAAAAAGCAGCAAAGGCAAGCTAGTCAGAAACAGCAACAGTACAGTTTCAGGAATGAATCCAGGGAATGAATCTCTCAAAATTTGGAACGAATCCAGGGAATGAATCTCTCAGAATTTGGAATGAATCTAGGGAATGAATCTCTGAGAATTTGGAACGAATCCAGGGAATGAATCTCTCAGAGTTTGGAATGAATCCAGGGAATGAATCTCTCAGAATTTGGAACGAATCCAGGGAATGAATCTCTCAGAATTTGGAACGAATCTAGGGAATGAATCTCTCAGAATTTGGAACGAATCCAGGGAATGAATCTCTCAGAATTTTGGAACGAATCCAAGGAATGAATCTCTCAGAATTTTGGAACGAATCCAAGGAATGAATCTCTCAGAGTTTTGGAATGAATCCATGAATGAATCCGGGAATTGATCCAGGGTCGAGGCCCACGTCAGCAGAATTTTGGAAGAAATCCGGGAATGAATACCAGGGCCGAGGCCCACATCAGTAGAGTTTTTGTAATGAATCCCAGGGCCGAGGCCCACATTGTCAGAATTTTGGAATGAATCCAAGAATGAATCCTAGGGTCGGGGCCCACATCATCAGTTTTTTTTGGAATGAATCCTATCCCGCACCGTCAGAATTTTGGAATGAATACAGGGAATGAATCTCTCAGAATTTTGGAACGAATCCAAGGAATGAATCTCTCATAATTTTGGAACGAATCCAAGGAATGAATCTCTCAGAGTTTTGGAATGAATCCGGGAATGGATCCTAGGGTCGAGGCCCACGTCAGCAGAATTTTGGAAGGAATCCGGGAATGAATCCCAGTGCCGAGGCCCACATCAGTAGAGTTTTTGTAATGAATCCCAGGGCCGAGGCCCACATTGTCAGAATTTTGGAATTAATCCAGGAATGAATCATAGGGTTGTGATCCACATCATCAGTTTTTTTTGGAATGAATCCTAGCCCACACCGTCAGAATTTTGGAATGAATCCAGGAATGAATCTTAGGGCGAGGCCCATGCCAGCTTGGGGGCGAGGCCCCAAATCATTTCAGCTTGGGGGCGAGGCCCATATCATGTCGACTTGGGGGCGAGGCCCATAACAGCTTGAGGGCGAGGCCCTCGTTGTCAGTTGTATTTCCGGGTCGAGGTGCTCAGGGTCAAGGCACCCACTACATCATCAGTTCGAATGGGAGGTCCCTATGGTCAGCGGTGTTGGGTCGAGGTGCCCAGGGTCGAGGTGCCCCCGTTGTCGGTTACAGTTATTGGGATACATCCCAGGATCGAGGTCCACTGCAGCACCAACTCAATTCGAAGCAGCAGCCGAGCCAGGTAAGTGAAAATGCATTGCATAACTTTGATAGGATTGTTCAAAGTCACACACTGCACAAGTCCCATCAAAGTGGGGGCGACTGTAGGATTGCATTTTCGCACGTGAAACCCGATGATGAGTCTCAGTTGGAGGCACTACCTTTTTAGCTAAGGATATTGCGAGAAACGGAGGTCGGAAGGGGAAATTCAGAATGAGTACGTTATCAGATTCATTTCGTAAGTTCATTATCTTCGTTAGTGCTGCGTTCGTTACTTCATTCAAACGTCAAACAGATTGCGGGCATTCGTGTAGCTTCGAATGGGCGTTCGAACGGCGTCGGTGTTTCTGGTTTTGCTGCTAGCCTCGTACCCCAGCCCAATTAGCCCCCTAAAGCCCATAAAACACATCCCAATTAATAAAAAACATTTAAAACACATGGGAAATTAAATTAAATATTACATTAAATATTAAGGTAAATATTAATAATGCATTGAATTAAATAAAATATTTAAACCATTTACCAATTAAATAAAACATAATATAATTATACCTAATTAGGACAAATCAAATATATTAACTTCCTAACTAAACAAATCACATACTAAATTAAAAATATGTCATGCCTAATTAAAATCAATTATAACAAATTAAAGATATTGTATTCCTAATCTAAACCAAATTTGTCCCCCCCTCAATCTTTCACTTTCCTTGCTCAACACAAAATCAAATCCCTTCCTTGTGAGACAAGGTGAAGCCCTAGCCATTCTCTATATAAACAGCCCCTAACCAAGACATGGAGGCCCTAACTCATTCACACAAGAAAAGCCTCCCCTAGCTCATTCATACAAGAAAAGCCTCTCCTAGTTCATTCACACAAGAAACACCAAGCTTATTGACACAACTCTCCCTCGCTCTCAATAACCGAAGATCACAAACCAAAGAACCCTCATTGCCTTGACCAAAATACATCCCGAACAGCCCCTAACCATCACTGAAAACCATCTCCATAAACTCCCCACACATCACCGAAAATACACCCCCAAAACAGCAGCCAAATCCTCTTAAAACAGTCCCTAAAATCCTCAAAACAGTAACATAAAAAACTGCATTCATAATCCTTAAAATAATCACACAAGACTACACTAAAAACCCACAAAAAACACTCGGAACAGTCCGTTGAAACGTCAAAACAAGTGACCTGAACAGTGAGCAGCAAAGCAGAGGCCGAACAGCAGCAGAACGGAGACCGAACAGCAAGCAAAACAGCAAAACAGTGAGCTAGGACGCTAAACCAGTGAACCATAGAAGTTGAGGAGCTGTACCCTTCCGACGTCCGTGAAACGCAAGCCTGAAATTTGGCAAAAAGGTTAGACCTGAGGGTATTTTCCACACTCGTTTTCCATTTTATTTGTATTATTTATTGAGTATTGCTTGCATGATTGTCATGTTGAAATGCATGTTGTGGCCCTTGAGTAGATAAATATGCATGAATAATGAGATGTTGTATGTTGTGGCTTTGGAATAAAATGAGAGATGTGTCAACTCTCGCGGTATATCGGATGGAAACCCGGACATAAATTTCATAGCCGATTTCGAATGGACGGTAGTATGATCTATACTCGGGATACAACTCCACGTACCGCTTGAGTAAGCGGCACCCTCTTTTGTTTTGTGTTGCTTTGGTTTATCTATTTTTTGTCACTTGAATTATGCATGTTGCTTATTTATGCATGATTCAATCGAGCGCATGGTTTTAGTAAGTACGATGAAAGGTCCCCTATTTGGAGGGGTTACAACCCTTTACCATGATGTTTTGCCGTGCCAGTTCATGTGTGTTCGATTGAATGCAAGATACGTTCAATCGGACATACTGAGCTTGACATTATTGTCTTTATTCTTTGCGTTGCATGCATCAGGCCTGGTTCCGTTCGAACGCGTTCTCGAACGCTACACGAACGCGAACCTTCTATTTTCCGTTCGAACGCGTTCTCGAACGCTACGCGAACGCGCATGCACTTTCTTAGTCTTATCACACATCAGGTCTTTAATTAAAAGCCCATTGGACTTGAATTAAATAAATGTTGGACGTTTATCGGGCTTTGAGACCCGTTGCGATTAAATTTGGAATTTAAGTCGTATAGGTTCATTAAATATAGTGTAATATTTAATTTGGAATTAAATAAATGAATTAGTATTAAATACATATTAAATTGGATTTAATGTTGTAGTTTAATTTAATTCAAGAATTTGTACTTTGAATACTTATTCGCAAAGACGAGTTTGACTCGCACAAAATCAAATCGTTGTTTGAACATTGGATGATCACTTAATTATCAGAATAATTAATTGGATTGCTTGATAACATGCTTGTGTGAATACTTGGTTGCGATGCATGAATAATGTATATCGGATGGATATTAGTCGGGTGGGACATTTTTGGAAATTGTAATAAATTTGATTTATTAATTGGACCTGCGTGTCCAGCCTTATCACCACTATACTCTTTGTATTCTCTTCTCACCTATTCCCCTCAATGTAAATGAGGTTTCTTTAAAAGTGTAGTGTAACGGGTAGAAGTAAATACATGTGCTAGCTTTGGAGAGAGAAAATGAGAGATTTGATCTAGGATCAATGTAAAGTATCCATCCGCGTATCATTATTATTTTATTTCATATTCGCTTTATTATATGTTTAGAATGCATGTTTAAGGGTGTATGATGATGAGACCTTAATAAAGATAATAAATTGGTAGCCAATTGCACGCGAAAAAAAAAACCCTCGCTCAGATCAAGTGTTTTTCCTTCCATTGAGTGATTCTCACTCAAGATCCGAGATTGGCATTGGGTTGTTGGCCAAGTCAAGCCCTTTGTCCGTCAAAGATGTGTTTGAATCACGAGAGTTTTGTTCCATATCGGTGTCTTGTCCAAGTTGTGGTTTGTTGGCCAAAGTCAAGACCACTTCTTGTCCATCGACATTGATTACGAAACTTTCCATTGTCAATGGGTCGCGCTTGACTGGGATCACTAGGTTTGTTGTGCCAAAGCCAAGGCTTAGTTGATTCAGAGGAAAAAAGTTAGGTAATACATTGGATGTATTGGCATATATGAGATATATGTTTAGGATTTGGATATCCGCCTACTGGATCTAGGAATTGGATGAGATGCAATTGATCTTCGAGATCTACCTAGTTAATTATCATACAATTTGTTGGCCAAAGTCAAGATTGTGTGATATTTAACGGGATCCTAGCCCACTAGGAAACACGGTTTCCCGAGTACTCGACAGAGGGTTAGAGGCTCGCCGAAAAATAGTGGGAGGCAAGAATTGAATTTGCAATACTCGTTCAATTACTCGCCATACGCGCTCATTTAAATTATTTCGTCATTAGATTAAATGTTAGTTGGACTAATATTTAAATTGTTGTTTTAATAAACAGTTGGACTGTATTATACTTGATTATATATAATTGGATTATATTAATCAATATATTTGAATTAATTAATTTCATTTTACAGTTGATTTTATAATTGGATTATAGTAATCAATGTAATTGAGGTTAATTAATTTGGATTATATTTGATTATATAGTTGGACTATTATAATCATTATAATATGTATAGTACCACTAATCGTTGATTAAATAGTTGGACTATTGTAATCAAAATAAAATTGAAAAGTTGGATATTTAAAATATAATCTGGGATTGAAATATTTTAAATGATTTAATTTTCAAATTGGGAATAAATAATAGGTTACTTTATTTGATAAAATAACTTATTATACCTTAAGCCCAAAATTAAGCAAAATAAGTAGAGCATAAAATCTTTGGAAGATTTATGTGATGATGACTTTAATGCTTAATTTATTATACTTTTCATAAATCTAATTTTAGATTTAAGAAGTATTAAAATTACAATTATAATTCTTGGAGAATTAATTGACTATTCTAGAGGAGATAAAGTCAAAGTTTGCAATTGGGCATGTAGCACGAGGTGCACATCGTTTCGATATTCTAAGAACCCAAGGCCTGGCCTAAGGTTTCTGAAATATTGAAAGGATAATTGACATATCCCAAAGTGACTACCATTTGGATATGGCAGACACGAAGGAATTAAAGAAAGGGAGAGGCTCTAACTTTAAAAATATTTGTCTTAGTTATGTTCACAGCTAGTATTGAAATTAGATTTTAAATACTTAGTGTGGTACATAAAATATATGTATTGATGTTCAGAATCTGCTTTGAGCAGGATACTGACTTCAAGCTGAGATTGTTCTGCGAATCGCAAACGAGACGAAAGTCGCTGTTTCGACCGTAGATACCTAAGTTTAGGAACTACCATTTGGGTATATACTTAAATTAGGAACTGTTATAATGTAACTAGTTTGACTAGAGACATTATCTCTATATCAGTGTTTAATCCGTTGCGGATAAAACCTTTATATTATAGAACACTAAGTATTTTATTATATAAAGATGATACTGAGATAAATACATTAGTTGTAAATAACATAATTTATATTTTGAATATAAATAAAATCTCAAACATATAAAATGACAAATAAATAGCTCAAATTGATTTGATCAATAGAGACTTATTTGTGGCATTGTTGTCTAGGACACAATTTAACGAGACTCGTATATCCACACTTTTGAAGAGTGGGTACTAGGACTGATTTGACTATTCAAATAAGGTCTGCGAATCTAGTTTATTAGGTAAAGTACCTAAAATACTATTTACTTGGTAATAGTATAAGGGCCACCGACCTGTTAGCCCTATTCATGGTGAAGTAAGTGGGCCCATATCTAGCTAGGCTAGATGTGAACATGAATATTTCGTGACCTTAAACGGATGTGGCATCACGTTATGGTCATGTGTTTCTTTTGAAGAACACAAATCAGAAACTTTTAGAGTTTCGACACGAAATAGACAAACAGATCGGGTATAGTATTATGCCGCCACGGTAAGACCGTATTGGAAAATACTTAAGCAGTAAGTTTCATCAGTACTTGGAAGAGTATAGTATTCTTTCAAATGAGGACTCCTCCCGGAACACGTCAAAGTGACGGTGTGTCCGAACGGATTAACCGAATCATGTTAGACATGATAAGATTAATCAAGAGTCGCACTGAGCTACCATTTCCTTCAACGGATAAGTTTTAACAGTGCAATAACTTATTTAGAATAAGGTTCCATATAAATCTGTTTGACAGATGTCATATAGGATATGAACAGGGAAGAAACAAGGTTTCTCATTCCTGATAATTTGGGTATGCCAGGCATAACGTTTGGATGATACCAAACTAAGGACCCAAATTGGATAAGTGCCAATATAGGTTATCCTAAGGGAAACCATAAGTATAGTACTTATAAATCTCACATGAGAACAATGTGATTGTTGCTCACCATGCGGTTTTTCCTGAGAGGAATACCGATATGCAGTGGTCAGTGGGAGGATAGTGATACTCGATGAAAATCGGAGTAATACTGTTCAAGGCACAAGGTCCATAATGGAACACAAATAGTTCATCAATGATGAATCTGTACCATTAATCTTCGAATACACAAGAACTGAGTAGATCGGATAGAGTCAGAAACAACCTAGGTATGGGTTTCTGATCTAACCTCATAAAGATGTCAATATTATGAAGGTATATCCACCGACTACGTTTTGAGGAAGTGATACGAGGTATCGACTCCCTATTATGGCAAAGTGCCATGAGTCCGAAATGGATTCCATGTATAACAACTATTTTGGATACTAGTTGTTGTACCACAAGGCATTGTGCCTATTGGTACATTAAACGTCTTCAAGGAAAACATACATGGAAGGCAACATACCAACGTACAAAGCTGGGCTTTTGACGGAAAGGTATCGTTATCAACATTGTGTTAATAACGATTCAACCTTTTACCTGTTGCCATGGTAAATCCATTTTGAAGATGCTTGTTGATAACTGCATATTTCATTTATGAAATGTGTCAGTTGTAGATCAAAATCGCTTTCCTGAAAAGGAAACCTTTTGGAGAATGTATAACATCTGACGATTTTGTATAACCAACAAAAGAGGTTTGCGGGTTATTCGATCCATGTTTGGATTGAAACAAGCATAAGGTTCTTATGGAACTGACGTTTTGAAATAATCATAATGGTTTATGATTTGACTCAAAACGAAATAATTCTTGTGTATATAAGGAGGTAGTGGGAGAGGGCACTGACAATGAAATTCCCATAAAGCAATTGATGAAAGCTTGGCTTTCATAGAAATTCTCCGTAGAATTCTGGGGAGTAACAACCTTTATTCGAGGAATAAAGATCTACTGGGATAGATTTGGAGTTGGTTAAAACTCTCTGGAAATTGTACATTTAAAATGTACTTGATTGGTGTCTCATACGCTTCGAGCATATGGAGTCACAATCGGGTCAATCCAAGTGATAGTCACTGGATTGAAGATTAAGGACATCTATTAGTATCTTAGAGAACTAAAGATGCTGTCTTAAACTATGGAGATGGAGAACTTGAAGTGACTAGGATCACTGCTGCAAGTTTCCAACCGGTAAATACTGCGGTACTATAAAAGTTTGAATAACGGGACAGTAAGCTGGAAATATTCCGAGCAAGATAACTGTTGCCGAATAAACAACAAATGCGGATTATTGCTGCAGCTGAGGCAGCAATAGAAGCCATTTGGATCGATAATAAATCTAATTAAATTAGATATAGTTCTTTTAGCAGCTGAGCTAGGCGTCAGCACAGGCTAAGGAATTAAAGGTCTCATCGACGATCCAGATATATACTTCTATATCATCTGATTCGTTCGGATCATACATCGTGGCGATGTGATGATCGTATAAATCGCGTCAGAAGATAATTACGCAAATCCGCTGACGAAAACCTTTCCTCAGCAATTTGAGCGAACCGTACATAGTTCGGGTGTTAGACACTCGAGTGACTGGCTATGTGCCAAGTGGGAGATTGTTGGACAAAATGACCCATAGCGTCACTATTTGTACAGATCACGGTGTTGTTGTACAAATTAACTATGTGACAAGGAAATTGCACTCTCATCATTTGTGATTAGATCACCATAAATGTATAAATGAAGAGAGGTCCATATGATTAGTTCCTGGATTGAGATGATATGAGACAGTATCAGTCCACGAAGGATTAATCATTAAATATCCTTAGCCGGAGTATTATCGAGACAGGACATCGATAATGCGGAATAGGCTAGTATTGCACTTGTGCGCGTTGTGAGGGCACGACGGCATAGTTCTCATATATTTAAGTATTGATACTTATGCAAGTGCGATAGGAGGTTGTGTTTCACCGATGGTACGGGAAACAGCTTCGCTCTGGATAGACCCCTCGGAATCCCATTGGTATTATGACTATGTGTCTATGGGAGGCCGAAATCAGGGTAGGTGTGTATGGTCTTAACCTGAGACTTACATCGCTAATACTTACGATAATCGATAGACTTTGGTCTTGGTGGTACAGGGCTTTAACCGGTTCTACGTACACCACTTCTGGGTTTATCAGAGAGTCGTAGTGTATTGGGTGTGATGTCAAGACGGAAATATCACTTCAGTCATATGAAGATGATGTCACAGGCAGGATACGATATAGTGCTCTTAAGTGTTGCGCAACCATCGGGATATTATGACTAGGTCATACATATCCGATTATAGAGACTAGTTACCAGACATCCGACATGTGCTTCGGACGGGGCAGACACTTATCCAGCCCCGGCCTTAGCACGTGACTATCCGATACTGGGCCGATATACACAATACTACGGTATACTACGCTTGATACAGATCTATATATTCCTGTAAGAATATTTCTGGAGAATTGGGTAGGCATGGCGCTTTGCTAGAAGCCAACCTTGTCTTGTAAATCGGTATAAACGTAGTACGAGGTACTTACGTGTTCGGATAGTCCGACGACCGTATTTACTGCCAACATATCCGGAGATCTCATGGGTCGCTTCCTGAAGATTCACCGATGACGTATGACTCGCACTGTGATTAATCTGGGATTAATTAGTAAAGAGAGATGATTAATTTCTAGAGAGAGAAAATTAATCTGGGATTAATTGCGGAGATATTTTATCTGGGATAAAATATTAATTAAAGAGAGAGATCGATTAATTTGGAATTAATCGATAAAATAATATATTCGATATATTATGCGAAATTAGATTTCGACGCGGAATTGAAATTAGATTTTAATTCGGGCGAACGAATTAATTTAGCATTAATTTGTTAGCGACATGAATAGTGAATTCGCTAGGCGTAATCATTTAATTACGACGCGACGGAAAATTTGTTAATTTGGAATTAACGAACCCGAGCCCGAGAGTGATTGCGAGCGCATTCGCATTTCGAATTCGAGTGCGGCACGCAAGTCACATCAAGCGTCAAATCGCTAGTCGCATCAATCGTCAAGTCACTTGTCACTTTGAGTGATGTGACATGACATGTTGTCACTTTATTAAAGTGGATGGATTTGATGTGAATAGTTGATTTGAGTTGGTGAAAAAGCTTTTAAAAGACTTTTTCTTTATGACTTTTGAATTAAAAGTAGTGTATATCATTTATTTAATTTACTTGGTAAATAAAATAATATATATATACTAAAAGGCTTTTCTCTCTCCCTCATGCATGACTTACGGTTTTAGGCTTTTGGAGCCAAAAACCATTCACCTCTCTCACGGTATCCTTGGTCGATTCTTCTTCATCTTTTCTTCTGGTTTTGACCGAGCAAATGAGAAGCAAGGAAGAAGATGTGGTGCTAGCACACACCTTGGGTTATACTATGGTGATAGGGAAACGAATTGTGAGCTTGGAATTAATTTTTGAAGCTTGAAGCTTGGAGCTTCATGGAGGTCTTCAATGGCCGAATCTTCA
This sequence comes from Zanthoxylum bungeanum, assembly GCA_019454045.1. Lineage (NCBI taxonomy): Eukaryota > Viridiplantae > Streptophyta > Magnoliopsida > Sapindales > Rutaceae > Zanthoxylum > Zanthoxylum bungeanum. The sequence continues at coordinate 132,129 of SKCR01031717.1, read as the reverse complement.
AGGAACTAGATGGACCAAAACCGAGCAGCCCCCTGTCAAATATAGCTACTGCCGAGCTTCATGGAGGAGGCCAAAACATTTTTGTTCTTCTTTGCATCAAAACCGAATTCAATGTGAGTATATTCTGCACCTCCTATGTTGTGTATTCATGTGTTTTCTTGCTTGATTTGTTGATTTGGGACCTATATTAGAACTCAACATTAAGCTTACGACTTAATAAGTAAACCTTTAAATTACCCAAACTATAAAATAACCCCTTATAAACCGGTTATTAGAATTCATCACAACCCCAGATAACTAACTTAGTTACAACACATAACTAGGGCTACAAAAAACTAAAAGTAAAAGACATAAAGTAAAAATGCTGAAAAGTAATTGCGATAAAGTAAAAGCTGAAAAGTAGTAATTACAAAAATAAAATGCTAAGGTAAACGGATCAACTTTTACTACTACTAATTTAGATATCTCCCTTAATATAAATATTAACTTGTGATTATTTTACCAACCAGCCATATAGGCGGTAACCTGATTAAGTCAAATTAAGTCCAACTAGCCATAAAGGCCGAATCAAAATAAACCTGCCATATAGGCGGTAAGAAAATTTAATTCCCAACCGACCAATCTGGCGGTATCCTTGATTAGTCAGGTTTAAACCAAATTAAAATGAATTACCAACCGACCAATATAGAGATATCCTTTTTAAGTCAAATTTTAAATAGTGAATATTTTATATTTAACGGAGATTAATCTAAATAGCAATAGTAAAAGAATTACCTTTCACCCTAGCAGGGGGAAGTTACCTCCTCAAGGCGAATAGTAAAAACTATAACAGTAAAAAAAGTAAATTACTATTATTACAGAACATAATTAAAATTAATTACAAAACTGAAATTAAAAGAAGCTAGATAGAAAACTCTCTATTTACATCAGAGAAATTAGAGAGGAAGGTACATCTGAAACAGAAATTTCGAGCTCTATTTATAGGCGTCAGTAGGGTGTCCGCGTCGCGACGCGAGTGATTGTCGACATGGCAGCTTTTGGTTCATCGGCTTCAGATTCTGACTAAGGTGATAAGGTGACACGTGGCAAGGCGGCTGGGAACTGAATGATTGAGCTGACGTGGCGATGACGTGGTGACATGTGGCGATGGTGACTCTCGGCACCGTAGGATTGTGACACGTGGCACGCTGTGATTGGTTGATGATGACGTGGTGATGACATGGCATTTTGACTTGGTCAACCGGTGATGGGGACAATGACGTGGAGTGACACATGGCGGCACGTGGCGATGGCGACTGTCGGCACCGTAGGATGATGACATGTGGCACGGCGCACATTAGCAGATCGGCTGTGATGGTGACAAGTGGCACAGCGCACGTTAGCAAAGTCAAACTTCTCAGATTCTGACTTGTGGACCTGGCGCACGTTAGCAAGTCTTGGTGCAGGTTAAGTGTCGCGACGCGCCATATGACAAAAATGCCATTTGTCCAATTTTCACTATTTTGGCTCCAAATCACCTCCAGAGAGTCCTGAAACTTTATTTATCTACAAAATAACACAAAAACACATCAAAATATTCACAAAACTCAAGAAACTATACAAAATATTAAGTTAAATGAGTGGGAAATAATGATATAATTAGCACTCATCAATAAACCATCGGACCAATTCACGATATACGACATGTGCTGGTCTCAGCGGATTTTACTAACCCACCCGTGTTAGTAAATATTGACCAAGAATTTTATTTAAGGGTATACATCTTATAATATGCTTCTCAATGTCAATTACAAACTATGTTGTAACTGCGCACTATATTGTAAATCCTATGGTCTTTGTCTAATATACATGTATCACTAAATTAGATTTTAGTTTCGATCTAATCATAATCAGATATCTAATCGTAATTAGATCGAATAAGTATATAAAAGACAATGATGCTACCATTCAATTAGTAATATTATGGAAAATAGAATTTCTCATATTTATGAATCGGACATAAATACGATCCGGATTGGCACTCTGAGCACCAACCCTAACAATTTCTCCCACTTGCTCTAGTGCCAATCCACGGTATCCTATACACATCTTAATGTGTATCGCATACTCATGGCCCTTAAGAGCTCACCTTGCACTCAAAAGGTAGGCAACAACAAGTAACCCCGCTTAACAAATCGAGTCTGTCCAACAAACCCAACTGTTTTCCTTAGCCAGCATCATTCATATTCTGTAGAATCTAAATTCTACATCAATATGACTCAGACGTTATATCAGTTTTTTGCTATAGTTGCTGAGTTGTCTAAGTATATATGGATCAAATCCAAAATACTATAAGACAACCGCAAACACAAAACTAATATCAACACTTCTAACCATTGAGGTCACTTTTCAACTTCTTAAGTCAATACCTCAAAAGTCCAAACTGATTCCACTAGTTTAGTAAAATCAACGGTGACACTCCCACTGCATCTTTTCTAACTTTATATGACATAGACCATCTAATTTCATAATTAGGATCAAAACTAATCTGACTTTATGGTTGCAGACTAAATTCTCCATGAATAAGAAACTAGTTCTTAATATTTCAAAGATAACAAAGAACACGTTTCAAGATCCATCATATGGTCAGTACCAAATCAACATATCTCGTAATAATTAGGATTAAATTGATATCTATAATCGCACAAAATATAGTATTCATTACGCCATCATCCAATGATGCATAATATTGACTAGACATTCCAATCAATCTATCTTTCAACAAAGGTATCATCCTTTACGAAAGATGAATACTATATATATATATATATATATAAGACACGTCAACTGTCAAACAGTTATACTAACTGTCATACAGATAGTCTTATTGTGTCTTTTATTAGATCATATCTAATGCACGACTAATAAGAGCTTCTCACAAGTCTCTTAGTTTTATATCTTATATAAAACTTTATATCAAATATAACAGAGACTACTCCCACTGCTTCCACAGAGAAAAGAAGACTCAGGATATATAATACTAGAAAGAAATTTATATGCTCCCACTAAAGCTACCATCATTTATGTATTCTCTGTGCTTCGATAAAACCAGACAATCTAACTGATATCCAAATCAGAGAACGCATATTTTCGAAAAGCTTATATGAGTCTACAATAGGCTCCATAAGCTAGTATATCAAACTGTGATCTTAGCATAATACAAACTCTAGGGCCATTCTAGAATAAACTCTTCAAACAAAGAAATCACGACGGATCTCTCATTCGAAGAAATCACTCAAGAACGCCACTTTGCATTCTTTAGCCAAAATACATAGTTTAATATCAACATTAACCAACATACCTTTAAATGTTTAATGAGTGCGACTAGAGACAAGTATTCTCAGAATTTACAATAAACTACTTAGTATAACTTTTCTCACTGTCATACTATAAAGGTCAAACTTTTATAAAGCTCACTTTACTTTTGATGCGCAAACAATTTGCACATTTTATGAACGATTCATAACAAAAGCCTAATCAAGTTCAAAACTTGATCTTGTAAGCTATGAACAATCTTAGATATATGGTTCAATGATATCTTCCGAAATTGATATCAAATATCACTCCCACTATAAGTTTTAGGATAATTTTCTTCGATAAGAAAACAACAGAATCATTAAGTATCAAATACATTGAAAAAGATTTTGACATCCTATTGAACTTATATGGAAGATGTCTAAGGATTATTTCACCTTATTAACTATGCAGTTCCACGTTTAGTTTATCACTCTCAAATTTAACTTCAATAAGTCAAGTCTGTTCTACAATTGTCAACATCTGATGTTACATACCAAGTAATAGAACAATTTTATTACTCGGGATAGTAGAAAAGATATTCTAGCAAATAGAATACAATATTATATTAAATATAATAAATGATAAACCTTACTTGTACCTCCGAGGCGCACGTACTTTCCATTATATAACCAGTATACAAAAGAAAGTTTCAAATCTCAAACTTTTCAAGATTCCAATTTCCTACTATACATATCATATATGTAACTGTAGGAACAAATGGAACCTTAATTAAAGAGATGAATTAACATTACTGGAGCATAACCCAAGAGTATTGAAAACTAATTCGGTAACACTCAATATCAACGAATCAAATCATATAAGATTCGATAACTCCCACTGACCAATTCCATCAAGATGGAATCGTGGAAGTTTAATATTGAGTAAGAATCATATTCATTAAATAACTTTAGAACTAATTGCCTTAAATTCATTTGTTTGATCATATCAAACTGTTGGATAATATGACCCATAGCGTCACTATTTGCACAGAACATTGTGTTGCTGTAGCAAATTAACTATGTAACAAGGAAATTGCACTCTCGTCATTTGTGATTAGATCACCATAGATATATAAATGAAAAGAGGTCCTTATGATTAGTTCCTGGATTGAGATGATATGAGACAGTATCAGTCCACGAAGGATTAATCATTAAATATCCCTAGCCGTAGTATTATCGAGACTGGACATCGATAATGCGGAATAGGCTAGTATTGCACTTGTGCGCGTTGTGAGGGCACAACGGCATAGTTCTCATATATATAAGTATTGGATACTTGTGCAAGTGCGATAGGAGGTCGTGTTTCACCGATGGTACGGGAAACAGCTTCGCTCTGGATAGACCCTTCGGAATCCCATTGGTATTATGACTAGGTGTCTATGGGAGGCCGAAATCAAGGTAGGTGTGTATAGTCTTAACCTGAGACTTACATCGCTAATACTTACGACAATCAGTAAACTTTGGTTTTGGTGGTGGGGGATCTTAACTGGTTCTGTGTTCACCTCTTATAGGTTTATCAGGAGTAGTGTATTGGATGTGATGTCAAGACGGAAGTGTCACTCCAGTCATAGTGGAGATGATGTCACGCAGGATACGGTATTAGTGCTCTTAAGTGATGCGCATCCAATCGTGATATTATGACCAGGTCATGAATATCCGATTATAGAGACTAGTTACCAGACATCCGATATGTGTTTCGGACGGGGCAGACACTTATCCAACCCCAGCCCTAGCACGTGATTATCCGATACTGGACCGATATGCACAATACAATCGTATACTACGCTTGATACAGATCTTTGATATTCTTTGATGAATATGTCCGGAGAATTGAGTAGACTTGGTGCTTTGCTAGGAGTCGACCTTGTCTCGTAAATCGGTAGAACGTAGTACTTGGTACGTACGTGATTCGGATACTCCGACGCCCGTATTTACTGTCAACTTATCCGGGGATCTCATTGGTCGCTTCCCGATAATCCACCGATGACGCACAACTTGCACTCTTGAATAATCTGGGATTATACAGAAGAGAGAGAAAATTAATCTGGGATTAATTACGGAGATATTTTATCTAGGATAAAATATCGTCTAGAGAGAGATAACGATTAATTTGGAATTAATCGGTAAATTAATATATTCGATATATTAAACGAAATTAGATTTCGACGCGGAATTTAAATTAGATTTTAATTCGGGCAAACGAGTTAATTTAGAATTAATTCGTTAGCGACGTAAATAATAATTTCGCTAGCCGCAATTATTCGATTTAATTAACGTCGCGACGTAAGCTCGGTATTTCGGAAATATCGAACCCGAACGCGTGAGTGCACGTGGGCCCACTTTCATTTGGAAACGTGTGGGGCCCACATGACACATGTCATATTATGCATTATTTAATTCTAATGCATTGCATGGAGATAGTGTACAATGCACTCAATGGTTTTGCATGGAAATTGAGTGTTTGACACTCTAAGCCATTGCATGATTTGTGTCATAAGTTTATTATTAATTTAATAAATATTATGGCATAAATATAAATTGATTTTTTGTAACAAAAATTAATTGACAACACATTTTTCTCTCAAACTCTCTCATCTCTCTCACGCCAATAGTGGCTATTCTTCACTGGTTTTGAACCAGTTTGGGCGTGAGCAATAGGGAAGCCAAGAGTGGATTTTCATGGTGAAAATTCAAGTGCTAGCACACTTACAAGTCTTGCGAAGGTGGTAGGGAGGTTCACCCATGAGGCGGGACTCATCCGACGGAGTTTGGAGCTTCGTTTTGAGACCCGAAACTGCGAAGACAGTGAGCGTGGACTGGTTGCAGTGGCGTGAGCAAGGCAGTACGTTTTTGGCTTCGAATCGTCTCCAAATCGACATAACCGATCGATGTGAGTATTCCGCTACCTCCGTTGATGTATTCACGCATTATTTCATGTCTTGATTTGATCTTGGGACCTTAGAAATAACTCAACAATGGTATCAGAGCTAATGTTGGAAGCATGAAATTTATAGGGCTTAAAATTTGGGTAAATGTGATTTGAGCATGATTTGAATAAATTGATTGTTTGAGTATGCTTATAACATGTTTTATTGCATTTTGGTTGGACCAATTTGTTGAAAATTGATTTGGAATAATTTTCCCCATTTATTCACCTTGGCCGAATGTGTGATGATTTTGGATTCTGGAATTTTGTGATTTTGATTCGTTTGATGAGTTAGAATCATTTAGGTTGACGTTAATTTGAATCGAATGGATTGGATTTCGAATTGGACAAAAACCCCAAATTCCTTACCATGGCCGAATGTATCATTGCCCTAATGTCTTGGTAATTTTGGTTTTGTGACATTGGATGTGTATGAAATCAAATCGGATGGTGATTTAATGTCGATTGTAGGTTTGATTGGATCGAAACCGAATCGGACACAAAATCCCTCCTTGGCCAAGAGCATGAAAGCATGTAAATGGGTTTGATTTTTCATTTAGTGTGTTTGACATATGATAATGAATTGAATATGATTAATAAGACTAATTTGGTGTTTTAAAAATATTGATTTAGTCGATTAATCATGTAATGCACTTTAGGTAATTAAATTGCGTAATTGGATTAAGGTAATTTAATTATTTAATTATTTAGCTAAATTGATTTGGGCTTGAATTGTTGTAATTGGGCCTTTTGGGCTTGATTTATCAAGTTTGGTTTAGGCCAAGTAGATTGGATCCAATTGGGCCCAAAAACTTAACCATAAAGCCCAATTGCGACTAATGAACCTTTAATGTTTAATTGGGCCTAATGGCCGAAATTGATTTCTAAGGCATTTTGGGTGATTCCACTATTGGGCTTTGGTTGCCGAAGCCCATGCCTAAAGAAATTAGTTAAAGCCCATTAGACTTAAATTAAATTGACGTTGGACGTTAATCGGACTTTGAGTCCCGACGCGATTGAATTTGGAATTTAAATCGTAAAAGCTTTATTAATATAAAGTGCAATATTTAATTTGGAATTGAATAGTGAATTATTATTAATACATGTTAAATTGGATTTAATTATGTAGTTTAATTTAATTCATGAATTCGTACTTTGAGACTTATTCGCAAAAACGAGTTTGACTCGATCAAAATCAAATCGTTGTTTGAACATTGGATGATCACTTAATTATCAGATTAATTAATTTGATTAGATTGATGATAGCATGCTTATGTGTGTGAATACGTGGTTGTGTTGAATGAATAATGTATATTGGATGGATATTAGATGGGTGGGCAATTTTAGAAATTGTTGTAATAAATTCGATTTATTAAATTGGACCTGCGTGTCCAGCCTTATCACCTTCTTTCTCTTTGTATTCTCTTCTCATCTATTCCCCTCTATGTATATGAGGTTTCTTTAGAAGTATAGTGTAACGGGTAGAAGTAGTACAAGTGCTAGCTTGAGTGAGAAAGGGAGAGATTTGATCTAGGATCAATGTGTTAAGTATCCATCCGCATATCATTATTATTTATTTTCATACTCGCTTTATTATGTATTTAGAATGAATGTTTAAGGGTGTATGATGATGAGACCTTAACAAAGATATTAAATTGGTAGCCAATTTACACGCGAAAAACCCTCGTTTTATATTAAGCAAATATCCTTCCATTGAATGATTCTTGTTCAAGATCCGAAGTTGGCATGGTTTGTTTTTGACCAAAGTCAAGACCTTTGTCAATCAAGGATGTACTTGAATCATGAGAGTTTTGTTGCATATCGGTGTCTTGTCCAAATCGTGATTTTTATTGGCCAAAGTCAAGATCACTTTTTGTCCAATGACATTGATTACGAAACTTTCCTCGTCAATGGGTCCCGCTTAACTGGAATCATTAGGTTTGTTTTTGGCCAAAGCCAAGGCCTAGATGATTCGGAGGATAGGGTTAGGAAAATGTAATGGATACATTGGACATTATACATATGTTTCGGACTTGGATGTCCACCTAACCGGATCTAGGAATTGGATTGGATCCAATTGATCTGTGAGATCTACCTTGTTAAATAGCATACAGCTTTTATTGGCCAAAGTCAAGGTTGTGTGTTATTTAATAGGATCCTAGCCCACTAGGAACCACGGTTTCCCGAGTACTCCACAGAGGGTTAGAGGCTCGACGAAAAATAGTGGGAGGCAAGTATTGAATTTGCAACATTCGTTCGAATACTCGCCAAAAGCCTCATCTTTATTTTACTCGTCATATTAATCAAAAGTATTAGTCGGACTGATATTTTATGTTGTTTTAAAAATATATATAGTTGGACTATATACAAACTCATTCAATATATAGTTGATTTTGTAATTGGATTATAGTAATCAATATAATTGAATTAAATGATAGTTGATTTTATAATGGGATTAAGTAATCAATATTAAAATTATAGTTGATTAAATAATTGGATTATTGTAATCATTATAATAAATAGTACCTTATATAAAATCATGAAAGAATTGAAGGTTGAATATTTATAATATATAATCATTGGATTAAATGTTTTAAATGATTTAATTTTCATTGGGAATTAATAATAGGTTAATTTATTTGATAAAATAAGTATTATGACTAAGCCCATATTAAGCAAATAGTAGAGCATAAAGTCTTTGGAAGATTTATGTGATGATGACTTTAGTGCTTAATTAATATACTTATAATAAATCTATCTTTAGATTTAAAAGTATTAAAATTGCAATTAATAATTCTTGGAGAATTAATTGACTATTCTAGTGGAGAAAAGTCAAAGTTTGCAATTGGGCATGTAGCACAAGGTGCACATCGTTTCGATATTCCGAAACCAAGGCTTTCCCAAAGGTTTGTAAAATATTGAAAAGATAATTGACATATCCCAAAGTGACTACCATTTGGATATGGAAGACACGAAGGAATTAAAGAAAGGGCGAGGCTCTAACTTTAAAAATATTTGTCAAAGTTATGTTCACTACTAGTATTGAAATTGAATTTTAATACTTAGTGTGGTACATAAAATATATGTATTGATGTTCAGAATCCGCTATGAGCAGAATACTGACTTCAAGCCGAGATTTCTCTGCGAATCGGAAACGGGACGAAAGTCGCTGTTTCGACTGTAGATACCTAAGTTTAGAAACTACCCTTTGGGTATGTATTTAAATTAGGAACTGTCATAATGTAACTAGTTTAACTAGAGACATTATCTCTAATATAGTGTTTAATCCATTGCGGATAAAACCTTTATATTCTAGAACACTAAAGTGTTTCATTATATAAAGATGATACTTAGATAAATACATTGATGTAAATAACAGAATTTATATTTTGAATATAAATAAAATCTCAAACATATAAAATGACAAATAAATAGCTCAAATTGATTTGATCAATAGAGACTTATTTGTGGCATTGTTGTCTAGGACACAATTAAAGAAGACTCGAATATCCATACTTTTTAAGAGTGGGTACTAGGACTGATTTGACTATTCAAATAAGGTCTACGAATCTAGTTTATTAGGTTAAATACCTAAAATACTATTTACTTGGTAATAGTAAAATGGCCACCGATCTGTTAGCCCTATTCATGATGAATTTAGTGGGCCCATATCTAGCTAGGCTAGATGTGAACATGAATATTTCGTGACCTTAACGGATGTGACATCACGTTGTGGTTATGTGTTTCTTTTGAAGAACACAGATCGGAAACTTTAGAGTTTCGACACGAAGTAGACAAACAGATCGGCTATAGTATTATGCCGCCACGGTAAAACCGTAATGGAAAATACTTAAGCAGTAAGTTTCATACGTACATGAAAGAGTACGGTATTCTTTCAGATGAGGACATGATAAGGTTTATCACAAGTCGCTCAAAGCTACTATCTCCTTCAACCGGATATGTATTAACTGTGCAAAACTTATTTAGAATAAGGTTCCATATAAATCTGTTTGACAGATATCATATAGGATATGAACAGGGAAGAAACGAGGTTTCTCATTCCTGATAATTTGGGTATGCCAGGCATAGCGTTTGGATGATACCAAACTAAGGACCCAAATTGGATAAGTGCCAATATAAGTTATCCTAAGGGAAACCTTAAGTATAGTACTTATAAATCCCACATGAGAACAATGTGATTGTTGCTCACCATGCGGTTTTTCTGAGAGAAATACCGATATGCAGTGGTCAGTGGGAGGATAGTGATACTCGATGAAAAATCGGAGTGATACTGTTCTAGGCACGAAGTCCGTAATGGAACACAAATAGTTCATCTATGATGAAACTATACCATTAATCTTCAAATACACAAGAACTTCGTAAATCGGATAGAGTCAGAAAACAACCTAGGGTATGGGTTTCTGATCTCACCCCATAATGATGTCAATCTTATGGAGGTGTACCATCCGACTACGTTTTGAGGAAGTGATACGAGGTATCGGCTCCCTGTTATGGCAAAGTGCCATGAATCCGAAATGGATTCCATGTTAAAATCCATTTTGAAGATGCTTGTTGATAACTGTATATTTCATTTATGAAATATGTCAGTTACAAATCAAAATCGCTTTCCTGAAAACGAAACCTTTTGGAGGATGTTTACAACATCCTGACGATTTTGTATAACCGACAAACAAGGTTTGCGGGTTATTCGATCCATGTTTGGATCAATGCAAGCATAAGGTTCTTGGAACTGTCGTTTTAAAATAATCATAATGATTTATGATTTGACTCAAAACGAAATAATTCTTGTGTATATAAGGAGGTTAGTGGGAGAGCGCACTGACAAGTATATTCCCATAAAGCTATTGTTGAAAGCTTGGCTTTCAATAGAAATTCTCCGTAGAATTCTGGGGAGTAACAACCTTTATTCAAGGAATAAAGATCTACTGGGATAGATTTGGAGTTGTTAACACTCTCTGGGAAATTGTACATTTAAAATGTACTTGTATTGGTGTCTCATACGCTTCAAGCATATGGAGTCACAATCGGGTCAATCCAAGTGATAGTCACTGGATTGAAGTTAAGAACATCTGTTAGTATCTCTGAGAACTAAAGATGCTATCTTTTACTATGGAGAAGGAGAACTTGAAGTGACTGGGATCACTACAGCAAGTTTCCAAACGATTAAATACTACGGTACTATAAAGTTTGAACACCGGGACAGTGAGCTGGAAATCTTCCAAGCAAGATAACTGTTGCCGAATAAACAACAAATGCGGATTATTGCTGCAGCTGAGGCAGCAATAGAAGCCATTTGGATCAAAAATAAATCTAATTAGATTAGATATAGTTCTGTTAGCAGCTGAGCTAGGCGTCAGCACAGGCTAAGGAATTAAAGGTCTCATCGACGATCCAGATATATACTTCTATATCATCTGATTCGTTCGGATCATACATCGTGGCGATGTGATGATCGTATAAATCGCGTCAAACAATAATCAAACAAATCCGCTGACGAAAACCTTTTTCTCAACAATTTGAGCGAACCTTACATAGTTCGGGTGTTAGACACTCGAGTGACTGGCTATGTGCCAAGTGGGAGATTGTTGGATAATATGACCCATAGCGTCACTATTTGCACAGAACATTGTGTTGCTGTAGCAAATTAACTATGTAACAAGGAAATTGCACTCTCGTCATTTGTGATTAGATCACCATAGATATATAAATGAAAAGAGGTCCCTATGATTAGTTCCTGGATTGAGATGATATGAGACAGTATCAGTCCACGAAGGATTATTCATTAAATATCCCTAGCCGTAGTATTATCGAGACTGGACATCGATAATGCGGAATAGGCTAGTATTGCACTTGTGCGCGTTGTGAGGGCACAACAGCATAGTTCTCATATATATAAGTATTGGATACTTGTGCAAGTGCGATAGGAGGTCGTGTTTCACCGATGGTACGGGAAACAGCTTCGCTCTGGATAGACCCTTCGGAATCCCATTGGTATTATGACTAGGTGTCTATGGGAGGCCGAAATCAAGGTAGGTGTGTATAGTCTTAACCTGAGACTTACATCGCTAATACTTACGACAATCGGTAAACTTTGGTTTTGGTGGTGGGGGATCTTAACAGGTTCTGTGTTCACCTCTTCTGGGTTTATCAGGAATCGTAGTGTATTGGATGTGATGTCAAGACGGAAGTGTCACTCCAGTCATAGTGGAGATGATGTCACGCAGGATACGGTATTAGTGCTCTTAAGTGATGCGCATCCAATCGTGATATTATGACCAGGTCATGAATATCCGATTATAGAGACTATTTACCAGACATCCGATATGTGTTTCGGACGGGGCAGACACTTATCCTACCCCAGCCCTAGCACGTGATTATTCGATACTGGACCGATATGCACAATACAATCGTATACTACGCTTGATACAGATCTTTGATATTCTTTGATGAATATGTCCGGAGAATTGAGTAGACTTGGTGCTTTGCTAGGAGTCGACCTTGTCTCGTAAATCGGTAGAACGTAGTACTTGGAACGTACGTGATTCGGATACTCCGACGCCCGTATTTACTGTCAACTTATCCGGGGATCTCATGGGTCGCTTCCCGATAATCCACCGATGACGCACAACTTGCACTCTTGAATAATCTGGGATTATACAGAAGAGAGAGAAAATTAATCTGGGATTAATTACGGAGATATTTTATCTAGGATAAAATATCGTATAGAGAGAGATAACGATTAATTTGGAATTAATCGGTAAATTAATATATTCGATATATTAAACGAAATTAGATTTCGACGCGGAATTTAAATTAGATTTTAATTCGGGCAAACGAGTTAATTTAGAATTAATTCGTTAGCGACGTAAATAATAATTTCGCTAGCCGCAATTATTCGATTTAATTAACGTCGCGACGTAAGCTCGGTATTTCGGAAATATCGAACCCGAACGCGTGAGTGCACGTGGGCCCACTTTCATTTGGAAACGTGTGGGGCCCACATGACACATGTCATATTATGCATTATTTAATTCTAATGCATTGCATGGAGATAGTGTACAATGCACTCAATGGTTTTGCATGGAAATTGAGTGTTTGACACTCTAAGCCATTGCATGAGTTGTGTCATAAGTTTATTATTAATTTAATAAATATTATGCCATAAATATAAATTGATTTTTTGTAACAAAAATTAATTGACAACACATTTTTCTCTCAAACTCTCTCATCTCTCTCACGCCAATAGTGGCTATTCTTCACTGGTTTTGAACCAGTTTGGGCGTGAGCAATAGGGAAGCCAATAGTGGATTTTCATGGTGAAAATTCAAGTGCTAGCACACTTACAAGTCTTGCGAAGGTGGTAGGGAGGTTCACCCATGAGGCGGGACTCATCCGACGGAGTTTGGAGCTTCATTTTGAGACCCGAAACTGCGAAGACAGTGAGCGTGGACTGGTTGCAGTGGCGTGAGCAAGGCAGTGCATTTTTGGCTTCGAATCGTCTCCAAATCGACATAACCGATCGATGTGAGTATTCCGCTACCTCCGTTGATGTATTCACGCATTATTTCATGTCTTGATTTGATCTTGGGACCTTAGAAATAACTCAACACAAACATCTTTGAACAATTCAAAGACTCGCGATGAATTTCAAAGATATTATTTTCAACACTACAAATACAATATCTTTGAATTATTCAAAATATTCTATCCACGTTTCAACAGAAAACATATTGAAAGTTCTCGAACCATTCAAGACGTTCAATATATATTCTTTTAGAAACTCACAACTAAGTCATGACAATTCATCAACAAAGTTACAGAGTAAAGAAAACTATCTAAGGTAATTTTTTAATTCATTAAACTACATACATCCAATGTATTAGTCTAATAAATCTTGTGGTCCAATGACGATCATTGGTTAAATGAGATTTAATCACATTGTAGGACACAGGAATGGATGACGATGTTCTGGGCTTGCGGCCCGGTTGGGAATTCGAAATAACATGGAGTCGCCACCCGGTGTGAACCGGGATAAATATTTAAGGCCGCACTCACCCCTCGCAAGGGAAGACCTCAAACCGTTGGGTTCGGAATGGTCCCTTACTTATGCCACTTGTAATATTATGATTTATGCAATAATTTAGCCGGGCCTAGACAACTTATTTCCAATGACAATTATATTTCTAAATTCACATGCATGAAATTAATCATCACAACATACAATATCACATGGAAATCTCATGAACATATTTTAATTACATAATGCGGAAAACGGATAGCAACCTAAACATAATGCAACTTTTAAACACAAAATAAACAACTAATCATGCTTGAGTATTATCTCATGGATACATCAATCAAATAACATACTAATGGCCTATCATGCATAGAAGATAAATAACACACTAATCTAAATCATGCCCAAACACAAGTTTGGATGAAACGAAATATGGGTGTCTTTCAAGTGGTACGTGGCATTGTATCCCGAGTACAAACCGCACTACCGTCCATTCGGATTCGGCTACGGAATTTATGTCCGGGTTTCCATCCGATATACCGCAAGAGATAACACATATTCCATCCATCCGGAATCACATCATACACAAATCCACAATACTCATGCGAAATAAAGCAATAACAAAATAACTAAAAATAAAAGATAAATAAATAAAAGGGTGCCCTCAGGTCTTACCTTTTAAGTGGTCTCTCGGGAGTGCGTTTCACGGT
Organism: Zanthoxylum bungeanum; assembly: GCA_019454045.1. Classification (NCBI taxonomy): domain Eukaryota; kingdom Viridiplantae; phylum Streptophyta; class Magnoliopsida; order Sapindales; family Rutaceae; genus Zanthoxylum; species Zanthoxylum bungeanum. The sequence continues at coordinate 117,120 of SKCR01031717.1, read as the reverse complement.
GCCGGAAGGGTTATCGTTCCGCTGTTTTCACTGGTTCGTGTTTCTACTATTTTTACAGGTTCACTGTTTCCGTTGTTTTCTCAAGTTCACTGTTTCCGCTGTTTTCACTGTTTTCTCCATTTCGCTCGTTATTTTCTCCCCGCTGTTTTCAATCTATTCCAGGGTTTATTTTTTTGGTGCTTCAGGGGACTGTTTTGGACTTGGTTTAGGGGCTGTTTTTGTGTGTATTTTTGGTGGCTTCAGGGGTAATTTTCAGAGGGCCAAAATAGTGCAGTTGTTTTTGGGGCAGAATGTGCGGCAAAACTGGGCTGTTTGCGGGGGTTTATGCGGTGATGGGAGGGTGTTTCTTGGATGCTTGTTCACGGCAATGAGAGGTGTTTCTTGGAGGCTATAGGCGTGAATCAACCAGGATAATTTTTGTATGTTATGCGTGAATGTCCAGGGGCTATATGACTTGCGTTAAAGGGCTGTGTGTTGATACTTGAGGTGTATTGGCTGCTGGGTGTAAAGGGGGACAGTATGTGAGGGTGACTTTAGCGTGAGGGCTGATGAAGGCTATGTGGCTGTGCGTGGATCCACTAGGTCATGGAGCTGCTGTGTGTTTATGGGTATGCTTGTGCGGCTGTGGCGTGAGGCAAGGGCTTTGTTCATGAGCTGCAGGGGCTGCTGGAAGGGCTTTTTTCGTGAGCTACAAGGGCTGCTGGAAGAGCTTTGTGTGTGAAGTAGGCAGGGTAGTCTGCTGCTGATAGTGTTGCTGAGTTTGTGAGTGTGATTCACGTGTAAGGCTGCATGGTTTTGGTCTTTGAGGGGAGCAAGGGGCGTGTGGCTATTAGGGTTTTTTTGTTAGCAAGGGACATGTGGCTTGTGGGTTTCACATCTGTGTGAGTGGCTTAGAAAGGTGATGTCGATTCTTGGTGGCGTGAAGATTGGTGTGCTCGTGGTGTGTTTAATGGACAGTTAGCGTGAGATGGCTAGGTGCGTGGAGGGCAGGTGTGTTTTACGTGATTGTTGGCTGCTGGGCGATGAGGGCTGCAGGCAGTGAGCTTAAGGGCTGGCTGAATGCGTGAATCAAGGGGTGTTGTGGGCTGTCGTGTATGGCTGTGAAGCCCCCTTTTTGGCGTGAATGATGCCTTTGCTCGTGGAAGGGCTGTGATGGTTTTCTTAGGGTTGAGAGTGAGGTGCAGTCTGTTTTTCGCGAGAGAGGGGCGTCTGTTTTTGGCTAGCTGTGGCGTGAAGGTGATGAAGGGGCTATGTCCGTGTGATGCGTGGAGGTTGGCAGGTGGTGTCGAGAAGATGGGTCAGTGGTTCCTCAAGGGCTGCTGCTTTTGATTTCTTTTGGTTCTCTCGTGAGTGATGAGAGTATGGGCTGGATAATGGCTTGATTGTGGATGGGTGAGAGATGGGTTGTGATGGGCGTAAGGCATGGGTGAGGTTAGGGTTTTTGTGTTATTTGGTGTTTGTTTATTATTGTTTGGGTAGTGACGCATGGAGGATGTATGGGATAATGTATGTGTAGTATTTGTTTGGTTGTTGTTTTGTGTTTGTTTGTTTGTTATTTGGTTTATTTTGTTTGTGAAGGAATTGTTTAATATGTTTGCTTGTGTTTGGGCGTGAAGGTGGGGTTTGGTTTGTGATTTGTGATTTGTTTATTATTTTGTGTTAGTGGGTTTTGTTGATGTTTGTTTATTATTTTTTATTTGTTTGATTTTCTTTGAACTTATTTAATTGGTTGGTGATTTTTATTTTGCGTTGAAGGGTCACAGGGGTAGGCTTTAAAGTTCGGGGCGAGAATAAATTTTGATACGAAGGCTCAACGAGCAAATCCCGAGATTAAGCGAGCGAACAAAAATCCAACAAAACATCAATTCTTGACTTTTCCCTTCCGTCGTCCGTTTCCCGCGACTCCCGCGACTTAAAAGGTGGTGCCTCCGTACAAGGCTCGTCATTGGGCTAGTATGCAAAAATGCAATGCCTACACACATCTTGAATACAATATTCATTACATGGATAATGATATATGGTGTGATCTAGTATCAGACCATCCTTTACCATACGAAACAAACATCTAATGCTTATGTGATAAAATCTCATAAAGCACTGTTATAAGTTATTTAGTTTACCGAACATATTTTTCCTAATGTTTATCTTTTCATTAATGACACTACTAGTCGTTTAAAATTATGTAACAACTATTTATATAGAACAAGTAACTATCCAATAGTGATAGGTTCTGATATCAAATATCAAAACAGTTATTAAACAAAATTTTAATTAACTAGATGGGAGATCTGGTATCCAATACCTACAGTTGTCGCATTGTGAGAATCGATATTCTCTATACACAACTATACACTGTTGGGGTTGGTGCTTAGAGCGCCAATTCCCGGTTGTATTTCTTTGAGAATACTTTTGTAAAACTTTTTATTATGAATAAAATAAGCAGTTTCTGTAATATAATATATCTTTTAATATGGTAAAGACGTAATAGACTTTAGGATGATTAGTCATGATAATATTGCAAAAGCGTCGCAACTGACATTGAGTTGTCTCATGACGTTGTCATTCTCAGACAGTTCCTGGTCAAGGTTTACACTACTTGGTCAGTAAAGTAAACCCATTGAGACCGGTACATGTCGTATACTGGAATATATGATTCCAATGGTTTCTTAATGAACCATGAGTCTTGGGGACTCGTATAGACGTGTAGGTGTTTATAGCGGATAAACACTGAATGACTCACTGAAGATTCTTAATGGATGGTACACCAACGTCAATAAGAATCTTCTCGGGTTGAGTAGCATTTGTGATTCTTCGACTTGAGATACCACTGTTGGCATATGAGACATCTTCCACACCTAGATGACAGTCACGTCACCGATCTATTTAGATCAGACCTCCGCTTGTTCGTTGGGTGTGGATAGATCCTCAGGGTGTCCTGTGAGTGTCGAGATAGGATCTGTCAGTTCTGTGTATAGAGCATAGGTAGTCCATTTATGAATAGCAATCAGATAAAAACCTTGGGCCCGTGGTACACTTTAGAAGCCAGTTCTAAGTGTTCTTTTACTAATAGAGACGTCGACGGGATAGTCCCTATAGAGATTTGACGTTTACATATATATCTCGGGGATATATCTGGATACCTGTGACGAAGGAATTATACATTTGCCATGACCTCGACCTGTATGATTCAGCGAGTTTATCCGTGGTCGTCATAATTTACGGGTGGGTAAATTATGGACATGAAATTAGATTTCGTGACGGATATGCCTGAATCTAGAGAGTCTCACTAATGAAATATACTCGTACAACACTAGGGAAATATTTATAAATAATACTGATTATTTTTAAGTCGTTTAAAGGTTAAACGAAAAATACATGGGAATGGACCTAATAGTCATTTCCTAATTTTTTTGTATTTGTATTTAATGATAGATTTTATCAAATACTCATTAATTAATTATCAATTTGAGATATTTGACTAATATCATAAATATATATGTATTTGATATTTAATGTAAATATAATACATATATATAATATATTTGTATTTAAATAATTATTTAATTATTAAATAATTAAATTAATTAAAAATATAAATATCTTAAGTTTTGATATTTTATTAAATGACTTGAGTTGCAATTGTTGACTTGTTTGAAAAATCATTAAAGTTGTAATGATAAAGTTTACAAGTTGATAAAGCAAATTAAATGAAACAAAAATTAAAAATATCTAGATATTTTCTTTACCAAATTCGACCATTGCCATTTTGTGAAGTATAAATTGTTTTGTTTCATTTTAGGGTTTTATAAGTTCATTAGACACAAAAATAACACAAAAGAAGTTGAGAGAAAAGTTTGAAGCAAAAAGGAAAAATCTTGGAAATATTTTATATTTGTAAGTTTTTCTTTAAAGTCTTCAACATGAAAAATATTTCTAACATGCTTCACTTCAATTTTTGATGCTTTGATTTTATCTATACTCTTATAGTTTGTGTTTAATTGGTTGTGAACTTGAATGAAGGATGTATGCATGTAAGTAAGCTTGAAATGGTTTCAAATGCTTACTTTTGATTATTTGAAAATCAAGTTGCCATTCTAGAGTTGTTAAGCCACTCCTTGGTGACCTAGAATTGTTCTAGAGTTATTTCAAAGTGGTGAGACTTGTTTGGTGTTGCAAAGAATGAATTAAAGTGTTGGATTTTAAAGATTTGGTAAAATTGGTCAATTTGATGAAATTGTAAGATTAGGGTTCTTAACCCCTTCCAAATTTGGGGATTTTCATATATGTTATGTATAATAGAGTGTATATGATGCATATAAATTTTTGGGTTGATTTTATTTGATCTTAGCATGTTTAGAACACAAAAGAACCAAAATACAATTATCTGTAAAGTTGGGGTGCTTACGGCAATTAGGCAAGAGTTTGGGATTTTGTTGTAATATGATTTTGATGTATTGGATATGTTGAAAATCATCTTATAAGTGATTTAGAATCACGCAAAATTGTATTTGACAATTTTTAGACTAAAATGATCAATTTGTAAAGTTGTGAGGCAATTCAGTAATTACCAAGAAATTTGATCTCTTGTGTAGTTTTTCAGAATTTAATAATTTAATAATTGGATAATTAAATAATTAAGTTTATTTTATTGATCCTAGAAAAAATTTGAAATCGAAATTTTGATTTTCCGCGATTCCGCTGCGTTGCCGGATTTTCTTCACAAAACCCATACAAAATGGTAGTAGAGTGAGTCTGATTCTGGACACCCTAATATGATTATGCCTTTTAAATTCAATGTTTCATTTAATCTTTACTTGTTGCTTGCATGTGTTAATTTAATTTGATTAAATAAAGTAAAAAACATCTTTTGCGGAAAATCCCTAATTAATAAGGTTTTTATGTGAATTATGTATTTGATGCATATTACATGGTCAGTCTTGTCAATACGGTTTATGAATATTTTTATGTGACTACATCCGAGACCGTGCCACTGCTGTGAGGGTGTAGCCGATAGAAATTTATTTATGCCGGATGTATATTAGATACTAGATAAATTCAAACGAAAGCGGAATCCTGAACGTGCCCAAGCTGTCAGGGTTACGCAAGTAGCTTGAGTTTACCATTGACGAGTTTAACCTTGGTACATCTCCTTATTAACGTGCCAAAGCTATCACAACGAGAAACGACCAGGACCGGAAACCCATGAGTCACTATTGAGTGATTGACAATGAGTTGTCTACCTGATGAATATACGCAGGCGAGACCGTGCCACTACTGTGAGCTGAAATATATTAATGGGATCCACCTTTCACTATTTGTATTTAATTTATTTATTAAATCTTTGTATTTTGTTTGGGGATTACAATTTTGTATGATTTAATGGGAGGGACATTTTTAGATTAAAAATCATGATCTAGTTAATATTTTTGATATTATATGAAACTGCTTTATATTTGCTAACCGTTTTTCGTGATTTATATGATAGATTTACGATGGCGGCACCATCTTCTAATCAGTTTGCGCGTATGTTGGATACGAATAAACTCAAATACACTGAGAACTTCGTTGATTGGGACTTGGATTTAAGGATTGTCCTTGATTCCGAGAAGTTAGGATATATTCTGGAAGGTCTGTTGCCCCTTGCTGTGTTTGAGGACGCAACACCGGAGGAACAACAAGTTTTCCAAGCTTGGAAAGATGATGATTTAAAAGTTAAATCATACATCTTAAGTTCGCTGACACCGGGACTCAAGAAACAATACTATGGCATGTCAGATGCGTATAGTATGATGATGCGATTAAGAGAATTATTTATGAACCAAGAACAAATCATTGTTCACAAAGTTACGATGGAACTGTTCAATGCGCGACTGGACGAGGGACAAGCTGTGAGCTCGCATGCTCTTTACATGATCGATTTGATCGATCAACTGAGGCAACATAATCTCTCTCTGAATTACATTCTCGGTAGGAGTGTCATTCTTGGTTCGCTCCCAGCTTCATATCGCCAATTCGTGATGTACTTCAACATGAATGAGATTATATGTACCTACCATGAGCTGTATAGCATGCTGAAAATTAGAAGAGGACATAAGGAAGGGAGTACCGACTCGCCCTCCGAAACCTACTTCATATTCTGCTTCTTCCCATACCTAGTCAAAGGGAAAGAAGACGAAAGTGAAGAAGAATAAGGGTTTCGGTTCTCAACCACAGGGAAAGATAGCAAAGCCCAAGATGGCTTCTGACGATAAATGCCATCATTGAAGCAAATTCGGGCACTGGAAAAGGAGCTGTCCTGACTACATCGCCTAGATAAGTTGAGAGAAAAGTTTGAAGCAAAAAGGAAAAAGCTTGGAAATCTTTTGTATTTGTAAGTTTTTCTTTAAAGTCTTCAACAAGAAAAATATTTCTAACAAGCTTAGCTTCAATTTTTGATGCTTTGATGTTATTATCTCTGTTGAGTTTCAATCAAGTCCCAAGATCATAGATTAAGCATGAAACAACTATGAATACAACCAAAGGAGGTGCGGAAAAAGCTCACATGGATCGGTTGGATGCTCCGAAGTGAAGAAACGAACTACTCTCTCTCCTTGCTCGGCAGTGGCAAGCTCGGTAGTGGACTGAGCAGTGGCTCTCACGGCAGTGGTGGATCTCCTCCATGAAGAATCGGCCATGGACTCCATTAAAGCTCCAAGCTTTGTTGATTCCATGCTCACGAACTCACTTCCCTAACACCTTGGTATGCCTCCATGAGTGTGCTAGCTCTTGGATCTTGCAACAAGATCATTAGCTTCTTCATTTTGCTCGGTCAAAACCAGAAAAAACAGAAGGAGAAATGGTCTTGAGACCGTGAGAGAAGAAGAAAAGATTTTGGCTCCAAAAGCCCTAATCCGAAAAAGAGAGAGAGATATTGGGAAAAAGAAAAAATGTAAAAGGTTTATTTATATTTTCCAAAAAATTGAATAAATCATTTACCTTTTTCAATTTCAAAAAGCAAACATTAAATGCTTTCTTTCAATCACCTCACATCAACTCACATCATTCTCTCAAATGTCACATCACTCAAAGTGACATGTGATTTGACGCTTGATGTGACTAATGATTTGACGCTTGATTTGACTTGCGTGCCGCACTCGAATTTGAAATGTGAATGCGCTCGCAAATAATCAGGGGCTCGGGTTCGCTAATTCCTAATTAACGAATTATCCGTTGCATCGTAATTAAATGATTACGCCTAGCGAAATTATTATTCACGTCGCTAACGAATTAATTCTAAATTAATTCGTTCGCCCGAATTAAAATCTAATTTTAATTCCGCTTCGAAATCCATTTCGTATAATATATCAAATATATTATTTTATCGATTAATTCCAAATTAATCGTTCTCTCTCTTTAATTGATATTTTATCCCAGATAAAATATCTCCGCAATTAATCCCAGATTAATTTTCTCTCTCATTAAATTATTCCCAGATTAATTAAAGTGCGAGTCATACGTCATCGGTGAATCTTCGGGGAGTGACCCATGAGATCTCCAGATATATTGGCAGTAAATCGGGTCGTCCGACTATCTGAACACGTAAGTACCTCGTACTACATTTACACTGATTCACAAGACAAGGTTGGCTTCTAGCAAAGCGCCATGCCTACCCAATTCTCCAGAAATATGCTTACAGGAATAAGCGATCTATATCAGGCATAGTATACGTGGTCTTGCATTTATGGATCCAGTATCGGATAATCACGTGCTAGGCCTGGGGCTGGAATCGTGTCTGCCCCGTACGAAGCACATGTCAGATCTCTGGTAAATAGTCTCTATATCGGATAAACATGACCTTGTCATTTTATCCCGATGACTGCAGTACTAAAGAGAACTAGTACCGTATCCTAGGTGACCATCAACTCCATATGACTGGAGTGACACTTCCGTCTTGACATCACACCCAACACACTACGATTATCAATATACCCAGTATTGGCGTATACAGAACCTGTTAAAGCCCTGGACGACCTCAACCAAAGTATATTGATTGTTGTATGTATTAGCGGTGCAAGTCTCAGGTAAAGACCAAATACACCTACCCTGATTTCGGACTTCCATACACACATAGTCATACTACCAATGGAATTCCGAATGGGTCTATCCTGAGCGAAGCTGTTTCCCATACCATCGGTAAAACACAACCTCATATTGCATTTGCATGAGTATCCTATTCCCAAATATATGAGAACTATGATGTTGTGCCCTCACAACGCGCACAAGTGTGATACTAGTCTTTTACGTATTTATCGATGTCCAATCTCGATAATACTCTGACTAGGGATATTTAATGATTTACCCTTCGTGGACTGATACTGTCTCATATCATTCTCAGTTCAGGAACAAATCATATGGACCTCTCATCATTTATACATCTAGGTGATCTAATCACAAATGATAAGAGTGCAATCTCTTTATCAAATAGTTAATTTGTACAACAACACAATGATCTGTACAAATAGTGACGCTATGGGTCATAATTGTCCAACAATCTCCCACTTGGCCTATAGCAAGTCACTCGAGTGTCTACCACTGAACTACGTACGGTTGGCTCAAATTGCTGAGAAAAGGTTTTCGTCAGCGGATTTTCATGATTATCGTCTGATGCGATTTATTCGATCATCACATTGCCACGATGTATGATCCGAACGAATCAGATGAATATCGAAGTATTTATCTGGATCGTTGATGAGACCATTAATTCTTTAGCATGTGCTGAAGCCTAGCTCAGCTGCTAAGAGAACTATATCGAATCTAATTAGATTTTATCGACCCCAGAAGGCTTCTATTGCTGCCTCAGCTGAAGCAATAATCCGAATTTGTTCTTTATTCGGTAACATTATCTTGCTTGGAAGATTTCTAGCTCACTGTACCATTATTCAAACTGTATAGTACCGTTATTATCGGTTGGGAAACTTGTGGTAGTGATCCTAGTCACTTCAAGTTCTCCTTCTCCAAAGTTTAAGACAGCATCCTTAGATCTCTAAGATACTAAAGGATGTTCTTAATATCAATCCAGTGACTATCACTTGGATTGGACTGTTTGTGAATCATATGCTCAAAGCGTATGAGACACCAGGTCACATACATTTTACAATGTACGATTCCACGGAGAGTTTTCGAAAGCCAAGCTTTCTCCGATTATTATGGGAATATCATTTCCAAGAAAAGATACATTATCATTATTTATAGGACAGCCACTGTCAGTGCGCTCCCACTAACCCTCTTATATACACAAGAATCTTTTCGTTTTGAATCAAATCATATACAATTATGATTACATCAAAACGATAATTCCTAGAACCAATGATTGCTTCAATCCAAACATGGATCGAATAACCCGCAAACCTTGTTTGCTAGTTTTAGTACGACAAAATCGACATGATGTTATAAACATCCTCCAAAAGGTTTCCTTTTCAGGAAAGCGATTTTCCCGTTCCAGCTGTAATATTTCATAAATGAAACATGCAGCATTATCCAAATGGATTTACCGTGGCAACAGGTAAAAGGTTCAATCGAAATCAACACAATGTTGATAACGATACCTTTTCGTTAAAAGCCTAGCTTTACACGTTGGTATGTTGCCATCCATGTATGTCTTCCTTGAAGACTTATAAATTACCAGTAGGCACAATGCCTTGCGGTACATCAACTAGTATCCAAACTTGTTGATATACTTGGAATCCATTTCGGATATCATGACACTTTGTCATAATTGGGAGTTGATACCTTGTATCACTTCCTCATATGTAGTCAGTTGGTATACCTCAAAAGATTGACATCTTTACGAGGTGAGATCAGAAACCCATACTCCAGTTTGTTTTCTGAATCTCTCCGACATACGCGGTTCTTGTGTATATGAAGATTAATGATAATAGTTTCATCCTTGATGAACTATTTGTGTTCCATTAGGAATCGGTGCCAGGAATAATATTACTCTGATTTTTCATCGAGTTTTACTATCCTCCCACTTACCACTGCACATCGGTATTCCTATCAGGAAAACCGCATGGCGAGCAACAATCCAATTGTTCTCAAGTGAGTTGTATAAGTACAATACTTTGGTATCCCTAGGATATCCTACAATTGGCACTTATCCAATTTGGGTTTTAGTTTGGTATCATCCAAACATATGCCTAGCATTCCCAAAATTAACAGGAATGTGAAACCGGTTCCTTTCCCGTTCATATCTAATATGTTATCTGTCAAATAGATTTTAATGGAACCTTATTCTAAATAAGTATGCACTGTTTATGCGTATCCGTTGAAGGAAATGGTAGCTCAGAGCGACTCATGATTAACCTAATCATGTCTAACAAAATTCGGTTACTCGGTTCGGACACACCGTCAAATGACGTGTTCCGGGAGGAGTCCTCTTTGAAAGAATACTTTACTCTTTCAAGTATTTTAGAAATTTATTGCTTAAGTAATTTCCATTACGGTCTTACCGTAACGGTTTAATAGGATAGCCGATCTGTTTGTCTATTTCGTGTCGAAACTATAAAAGTTTCCGATTTGTGTTCTTCCAAAAAAAACACATAACCATAACGTGATGCCACATCCGTATAGGTTACGAAATATTCATATCTAGCCTAGCTAGACGTGGGCCCACTAACTTCACTATGAATTAGGGCTAACAGATCGGTGGCATTTACACTTTTTCCAAGTAAATAGTGTTTTAGGCACTTTGCCCTATAAACTAGATTCGTAGACTTTATTTGATTGGAATCAAATGTCCTAGTACCCACTCTTCAAAAGTGCGGATATACGAGTCTTGTTTAATGTGTCCCAGACAACATTGCCACTTTTAAGTTTCTCCCTGATCAAATCAGTTCGAGCTATTTGTTTATCATGATATACGTGTGAGATTTATTTATATTCTAAATATAAATTCTGTTGTTCACATCTAATGTCTTTATATAATAAAACACTTTAGTGTTCTAAAATATAAAGGTACAATCCGCAACGGATTAAACACTGATATAAAGATAATGTTCCTAGTCAAACTAGTTACATTATAACAGTTTCCTAATTTAAGTACACCACCGAGGGTAGTTCCTAAACTTAGGTATCTACGGTTAAAACAGCGACAGTCGTCCCGTTTCCAATTCGCAGATTAATCTCTATTGAAGTCAGTATCATGTTCATAACAGATTCTGAACATCAATATATATATATATATATATATATATATATTATATATATATATCACACTAAGTATCTAAAATCCAATTTTAAATACTAGTAATGAATATATTATGACAATCATATTTGAAGTCAAAGCCTTGCTCGTCTTCTATTCCTTCTTGGGATATGTCATTTTATCTTCCTAGAAGATTATAATGATTTTACCTTTGCCCTTTTCCACACTCCAGAAGCCTTTGGCCAAGCCTCGGGTTTCTAGAATATCGAAGTAGGGTGCGTCTAGCGCTACATGCCTAATTGCAAAGTTTGACTTTTCTCATTGAGAATAGTCATTAACCCTCCAAGAGTTAACTATTGCAATTATTTACTTCTAAAATCTAAGTATAGATTTATGAAGATCCTTCAATTTCAATATCATACTTAAGAATCTAATCCTTAGTTCTGATAAAGAAATTAAGGAGTCTATATGACAAGTATAATGGATTAAGCACTAAAGTTATCATTACATGAATATTCCAAATATCATGTTCCACTTATTAGCTTAACTCCAGACTTAGGCCTATTTTGTTATTTTATCAAATAAACTAACTTATTATATTTCCAAGACCATCCTGAAATATTATTCCCAATTAGAAAAATTAAGTCATTTAAATACATTTTCCCTAGGATTCTGTTTTAAATGCTAATCTTTCATTTTATCTTGATTCTAATAGTCCAACTATTTAATCAACGATTTGTGGTACTATGTATTATATGGATTATTATAGTCCAACTATACAATCAAATATTTAAATTAATTAACCTCAATTACATTGATTACTATAATCCAATTATAAAATCAACTGTAAATCGAAATTAATTAATTCAAATATATTGATTACTATAATCCAATTATATAATCAACTATAATACAGTCCAACTGTTATAAAAAACAACAATTTAATATTAGTCCAACTAACATTTAATTTATATGATGAAATATTTGTGATTGAGCGCGTATGGCGAGTAATTGAACGAATATTGCAAATTCAATTCTTTCCTCCCACTATTTTTCGGCGAGCCTCTAACCCTCTGTCGAGTACTCGGGAAACCGTGTTTCCTAGTGGGCTAGGATCCCGTTAAATATCACACATCTTGACTTTGTCCAACAAATTGTATGATAATTAACTAGGTAGATCTCTAAGATCGATTGGATCCAATCCAATTCCTAGATCCGGTAGGGGGACATCCAAGTCTGAAACATATATCTTATATATGCCAATACATCCAATGTTTTACCTACCCTTTTTCCTCTGAATCAACTAAGCCTTGGCTTTGGCACAACAAACTTAGTGATCCCAGTCAAGCGCGACCCATTGACCATGGAAAGCTTCGTAATCAATGTCGATGGACAAGAAGTGGTCTTGACTTGGCCAACAAACCATAACTTGGACAAGACACTGATATTGAACAAAGCCTTAGTGATTCAAACACATCTTCGACAGACAAATGCCTTGACTTTGGCCAACAAACCAATGTCGTCTCGGATCTTTAGTGGGAATCACTCAATGGAAGGAAAGACGCTTAATATTTAGCGAGGGTTTTTGCGTGCAAATTGGCAACCAATTTATTATCTTTGTTAAGGTCTCATCATCATACACCCTTAAGCATGCATTCTAAACATATAATAAAGCGCATATGTAAAATAATAATGATATGCGGATGGATACTTTACACAATAAAGCGCATATCAAATCTCTCTCTTTCTCTCTCCCGCTAGCACATGTATTTACCTCTACCCGTTACACTACACTTCTAAAGAAACCTCATTTACATTGAGGGGAATAAGTGAGAAGAGAATACAAAGAAATATGAGATAAGGCTGGACTCGCAGGTCCAATTAATAAATCAAATTTATTACAATTTCCAAAATTACCCCACCCGACTAATATCCATCCGATATACATTATTCATGCATCACAACCATGTATTCACACAAGCATGTTATCAACCAATCTAATCAAATTAATTAATCTGATAATTAGTGATCATCCAATGTTCAAACAACGATTTGATTTTGTTCTAGTCAAACTCGTTTTGCGAACACGTACTCAAATTACGAATTCTACGAATTAAATTAAATTACATAATTAAATCCAATTTAATACGCATTTAATTCTAATTCACTATTTAATTCCAAATTAAATATTACACTTTATAAAATAAACCTTTACGACTTAAATTCCGAATTTAATCGTTACGGGTCTCATAGCCCGATTAATATCCAATATTAATTTAATTAAAGTCCAATGGGCTTTTAATTAATTTCTTCAAGGCGTGGACTTTTGGTCAACTCGGGTCAAACCGAATAACCAAAATCCAATCCGGGAGTTACCCCATAAGCCCAAAATTAATTTAGGCCCATTTAAACTTTAAAGGTTCATTAGTCGCATTTGGGCCTTTTTGGATGCGGTTTTGGGCCTAATTGGATCCAACCAATTTTGCCTAAACCCAACTTTGTACAACAAAGCCCAACAAGCCCAATAACAACTTTAAAAGCCCAAATCCAATTTAAGGCCCAATTTAATTAAATTACAAAATCCAATTTTTACAATTCAATTAAACTAAAGTGTATAGCATTTAATTACCCAAATCAATATTTCCAAAACACCAAATTTGTCCAATTAATCATGCTTATCATCAATGAATCATGTCCAACATAATTTGATCAAAATCAAACCCAATTAACACATGCTAAAGTCTCGGCCAAAGGGGAAAAATATGCCCAAATCAAATTCAATCCAATTGAACCCAATCAAATAAAAATCAATATCCCCTAATGATTTCTAACACATCCAATGATCAAAAAATCAAAATCCAAGACAATTTGAGGGTTCTAATTTTCGGCCAACATAAGCAAATTGGGGAAATTTGTTCCAAACCAAATTTCTTCAAATTGATCTAATCAATCATCAATTAAACAATTAAGCATATTCATCAATCAATTTCATCAAATAATGGCCAAATTCGTTTTAAACAATTTTAGCCCTTAAATCAATTTCATGCAATCAATAGCTCAAGATACCATTGTTGAGTTTCAATCAAGTCCCAAGATCATAGATTAAGCATGAAACAAGTATGAATACAACCAAAGGAGGTGCGGAAAAAGCTCACATGGATCGGTTGGATGCTCCGAAGTGAAGAAACGAACTACTCTCTCTCCTTGATCGGCAGTGGCAGCTCGGTAGTGGACTGAGCAGTGGCTCTCACGGCAGTGGGTGGATCTCCTCCATAAAGAATCGGCCATGGACTCCATTAAAGCTCCAAGCTTTGTTGATTCCATGCTCACGAACTCACTTCCCCAACACCTTGGTATGCCTCCATGAGTGTGCTAGCACTTGGATCTTGCAACAAGATCATTAGCTTCTCCATTTTGCTCGGTCAAAACCAGAAAAAATAGAAAGAGAAACGGTCTTGAGACCGTGAGAGAAGAAGAAAAGATTTTGGCTCCAAAAGCCCTAATCCGTAAAAGAGAGAGAGAGATTGGGAAAAAGAAAAAATGTAAAAGGTTGATTTATATTTTCCAAAAAATTAAATAAATCATTTACCTTTTTCAATTTCAAAAAGCAAACATTAAATGCTTTCTTTCAATCACCTCACATCAACTCACATCAATCTCTCAAATGTCACATCACTCAAAGTGACATGTGATTTGATGCTTGATGTGACTAATGATTTGACGCTTGATTTGACTTGCGTGCCGCACTCGAATTCGAAATGCTAATGAGCTCGCAAACAATCACGGCCCGGGTTCGCTAATTCTAAATTAACGAATTATCGGTTGCGTCGTAATTAAATGATTATGCCTAGCGAAATCATTATTCACGTCGCTAACAAATTAATTCTAAATTAATTCGTTCGCCCGAATTAAAATCTAATTTTAATTCCTCCTCGAAATCCAATTTCGTATAATATATCAAATATATTATTTTATCGATTAATTCCAAATTAATCGTTCTATCTCTTTAATTGATATTTTATCCCAGATAAAATATCTCCGCAATTAATCCCAGATTAATTTTCTCTCTCATTAAATTAATCCCAGATTAATTAAAGTGCGAGTCATACGTCATCAGTGAATCTTCGGGGAGCGACCCATGAGATCTCCGGATATGTTGGCAGTAAATCGGTCGTCGGACTATCCGAACACGTAAGTACCTCGTACTACGTTTACACACAGATTCACAAGACAAGGTTGGCTTCTAGCAAAGCGCCATGCCTACCCAATTCTCCAGAAATATGCTTACAGGAATAAGCGATCTATATCAGGCGTAGTATACGTGGTATTGCGTATATAGATCCAGTATCGGATGATCATGTGCTAGGCCTGGGGCTGGAATCGTGTCTGCCCCGTACGAAGCACATGTCAGATCTCTGGTAACTAGTCTCTATATCGAATAAACATGACCTTGTCATTTTATCCCGATGACTGCAGTACTAAAGAGAACCAGTACCATATCCTAGGTGACCATCAACTCCATATGACTGGAGTGACACTTCCGTCTTGACATCACACCCAACACACTACGATTCTCAATATACCAAGTATTGGCGTACACGGAACCTGTTAAAGCCCTGGACGACCTCAACCAAAGTATATTGATTGTCGTATGTATTAGCGGTGCAAGTCTCAGGTAAAGACCAAATACACCTACCCTGATTTCGGACTTCCATAGACACAAAGTCATACTACCAATGGAATTCCGAAGGGGTCTATCTAGAGTGAAGCTGTTTCCCGTACCAACGGTAAAACACAACCTCCTATTGCCCTTGCATGAGTATCCTATACCCAAATATATGATAACTATGATGTTATGCCCTAACAACGCGCACAAGTTTAATACTAGTCTTTTACGTATTTATCGATGTCCAATCTCAATAATACTCTGACTAGGGATATTTAATGATTTATCCTTCGTGGACTGATACTGTCTCATATCATTCTCAGTTCAGGAACAAATCATATGGACCTCTCATCATTTATACATCTAGGTGATCTAATCACAAATGATAAGAGTGCAATCTTTTTGTCACATAGTTAATTTGTACAACAACACAATGATCTGTACAAATAGTGACGATATGGGTCATAATTTTCCAACAATCTCTACTCTTATAGTTTGTGTTTAATTGATTGTGAAATTTAATGAAAGATGTATGCATGTAAGTAAGCTTGAAATGGTTTCAAAGGCTTACTTTTGATTATTTGAAAATCAAGTTGCCATTCTAGAGTTGTTAAGCCACTCATTGGTGACCTATAATTTATTTAGAGTTATTTCAAAGTGGTGAGACTTGTTTGTTGTTGCAAAGAATGAATTAAAGTATTGGATTTTAAAGATTTGGTAAAATTGGTCAATTTGATAAAATTGTAAAATTAGGGTTCTTAACCCCTTCCAAATTTGGGGATTTTTCATATATGTGATGTATTATGGAGTGTATATGATGCATATAAATTTTTGGGTTGATTGGATTTGATCTTAGCATGTTTAGGAACACAAAATGACCAAAATGCAATTATCCGAAAATTTGGGGTGCTCACGGCAATTAGGTAAAAGTTTGGGATTTTATTGCAATCTGATTTTAATGTATTGGATATGTTTAAAATCATCTTATAAGTGATTTAGAATCATCCAAAATTGTATTTGACAATTTTTGGACTAAAATAATCAATTTGCAAAGTTGTGGGTCAATTCGGTAATTACCAAGAAATTTGATCTCTTGTGTAATTTTTTGATAATTGGATAATTAAATAAATAAGTTTATTTAATTGATCCAAGAAAAATTTTGAAATCGGAAAATTTTGATTTTCTGCGATTCCGCTGCGTTACCGGATTTTCGCCAAAAAACTCTTACATACACATCTCTTTTCTTTAGCTTTATAATTTGCGTTCAATTATTCACAACAATTGCAAATGATTGATTAGAAAACTGTGACAGACACGTGACTTCTAAAAGTAACTAAAGCCAAGAAAAGTCATTATAAGATAAACAAATACTAAATGGGTTTTCTTCATGCTAGTCAAGAATCTAGAGACATGAACTAATTCAAGTAAATTCATACTGCATAAGAAACTATTCTTACTAGACTATTATATCCTAAAGCAGATATCTATTTAGTTTACTAATCGTGACCTAGTAACTAAGTCACAAACCATCTTGATTTTCAAGGAAATCGGAACAACAGTTCCCGATGGTTTTAAACTAATCTAACAATATCTTAGTCTACTGTCTTTCTAGAACTTATTCTAGAATTACGCAACCATAAGCACAGTCAGAAAACCTATTCAAGTAATAAGCATACAATGGATTAGAAGTATAATTCTATAAAAAAATATAGAACAAAAGAAAACAAAGCAGGATTTTCCATAAAATTACGCATTACCTCAGTTATGGATTTTTATCCCAGCAGTGTCTCTCACTACATTACGTAATACCGTAATCCCCAACGGACAACGGGAATTCAATAATTAAATCGAAGTCTATAGTGAGAGTAGGATCCCATGAATATATTTAGACTCATAGCTTTGACACGATCTCGCCTACGTATATTCATTAGGTAGACAACTCATTGTCAATCACTCACCAGTGACTCCTGATTTTGGTCCTGACTGTTTCTCATTATGACAGCTTTGGCACGTTCAAAAGGATGCATATCAAGACTTCACTTGTCAATGACAAACTCAAGCTACCGATGTAGTCCTGACATCTTTGGCAAGTTCAGGATTTCCACTTTCACTTGAATTTGTCCAGTATCAATATACAACCGGCATGGATAAAATCCCATAACCTACACCCTCACGGCTTTGGCACGATCTCAGATGCAGTTATAGAAAGATACATATAAACCGTACTGACAAGACAGACCAAGAAACATGTATCCAATACACGTCACTTTACAGCCTTATTTTAAGTGGAGATTTTCCTCAAGGAAGCGATACTCTACACCAAATGCAAAATTTTAATCTAAATCATTTTCTAAACAATTCAATTTTACCTATAGAAAATATAACTTAATTTAACGATTAAATTTCCGTTACATTTTCGTTAATGTAAAACTGAAAAGTCAAGAAATATATATAGATTATATGCATTTGTGAACATTAAAATTGGATTAAATATCTAATATGAAGCATGAATAATGTAATGGATGAAGCATCAGACCCGCTCTGATACCATTTTTGTTGGGGTTTCGGTCAATGGGTGCAGCAGAAGCGCGGTTCAGGAAAAATCATAATTTAAAACTTTTTCAAATTACCGAATAAATTATTCAATATCTAATATGAATAATTTACTCATATTTCACCTAAACTTATTTATTCAATATCAAATATCAACATAAATAAGGTTGAAACGTCATGAAACTTTTACGAAAACAGTTTTTCCGCAAGATGACGCAAAACTTGTTTTTGACCGAACCGACCACCCGAAACTTATAGGGAGTGCCCAGGTCAGCCCCAATAGTGTCAGGGCAGTTGATGGGCTGCCTGAACAGTGACGAACTCACTATTTGGATAGTCGTCACCCGGTTGGCTCAAAAGTCATCCGGTAACGCCATTTTTGGCCGTTTTTGCTTATTTCAACTTCGAAACACTTTCCGGAAATTGTTCCAACTCCCAAAACACATCCAATACATTCACAATACATCATTTTCAACACCAAAAATAGAACAATTCCAGGTCTGATCCAGAAACAGAAAATGCCTAATTTCATGCTTTAAATCCAATTTTTCAACATTAATCTCAACACCAATTCAATTCACCACATATGAATCACCCAATAACAATTCTAGACATTAAAAGAGTAGTCATAACACTCTAGAATAGCAACTCATCATCAAATGATCAATTTGGACAATAATTACAATAATTTCATCCAAATACACTTCACACATGCACACAAGCTTCCAATTCCATCATCCAACACCAAAAGCCCCAATTTATAACAAGTAAAGAAAACCCTAAAACTATTCTAGGAACACAAGAATAAGAAACAAAATTTCTAAGCTCAAGAGCATAAAGAATTACCTTTAATTCTTTTTTTTTTTCCTAAGCTTTTTCTTGTGTTTTTCTTCACCTTTTTAGCTTGAATCATCAAGCAACTTTTGAAACCCATTTCTTATCAAGCTCTCGGCAATTGAGGATGTTAAAAGAAAAAGAAACAATTTTTTTTTTAATTTAAAGTGAAGTTGCCGACATTATAGGGTTATTTTGGTCAAATTGCAAATTTAATCTAATAAAATCATATTAAACTTTATCTTAACCAATCAAAATTGCACACATAAAGTCTAATTTAAATCATGCCATGTAAACCAATAATAATTGGACAAAATTCATAACATTTATGAAAAAAGTTTATTAATTAATCATTTAAATATTTAACAATTAAATATCCAAATAATTGATTAATATAATTATTATTATATATGTATTTTTATTTACAATAAATAATAAATACATATATTTATGGTATGTATCAAAATCTCATTTGACGAATAATTAATGTGTATCTAATTGTATTATGTATCAAATACAAATACACACTAATTACGATTGGCCAAAATCCCATAATGCATGTGTTATCGTTAAATCGATTAAATGATTCGAATTAACTCACTTAATCTGATGAAGTATTATGAATAATCCGTATTATTCATAACACGTCGCCTAAATGCTCAACAAGTACACTTCATATTGTGGGACTCTCTAAGTTTAGGTTTATCCATCACGAAATCCAATTTCATGTCCATAATTCACCCACTCATGAATTATAACGACCACGAATAATCTCGCTAAACTATGCAAGCTGAGGTCATTGCATACGTATAATCCCTCCGTCACAGGCTATCTATATTATACCTGGGATATAGATGAGAACGTCAAATCCGTTCGGTATAATATAGTCGACTTTCAATTTACGATCTATAAATAACACTCGGAACTGATTTCCGAAGTTATACCACGGCCATGGATTTACTATATCGTAAACTGTTGGTCTCTAAGACATTCCAAGATCATATAAAGCAATGTAATCATGTGAATACAAAAATAAAGTATGGCGGAATCATACTTACAAAGAACGGATGTTGGATGCGTTGAACACAAAAATTCCTTGTTGAAGTTTCGGCAAAGGTGTCATTTGAGAAGTCTCTAAGCTTCCTCTTTGAATGTTGAATCCAAGCTCGAAGCTTTGATCTTTGATTCCAAGCTCAAGGGATTAGTTTCCCTAACACCTTGATATGATTCCTTGAATGTGCTAGCAAGATTAGAAAGAAAAACAATTTTTCCTTCTTGGTTTGAAGCTCACGATTTTGAGCTATTGGGAGAGAGAGAGAGTTTTCAATTTCTTTTCTTTTTGTTTTCTTAAAACCTTCTCGAAAAAATCCTTCTCATTTTTTTGGTATTTGTTTTTCCAAAAAGCAAAAGGCAAAATGGAGGGAAAATGGCATTCAATGCCTTCAACAACTCCCATCATGAATAGTGACTGGTTGTCAATCACTAAAAGGTGACATGACTTCCATCACTAAAGTGACTTGCGATGTGACTTGTGGGCCACACTTTAATTCAAAATGTGAGTGGGCCTGCAACCACATTCCGGGCTCGGGTTCGTTAATTCCAAATTAACAAACTTTCTTTTGCGACGTTATTAAATCAAATTTAAATAAATAATTATGCCTAGCAAAATTACTATTCAAGTCGCTCGCGAATTAATTCTAAATTAATTCGTTAGCCCGAATTAAAATCCAAATTTAATTCCGCGTCGAAATCTAATATCGTTTAATATATCGAATATATTATTTTATCGATTAATTCCAAATTAATCGTTCTCTCTCTACAAATAGTATTTTATCCCAGATAAAATCTCTCTGCAATTAATCCTAGATTAATTATGTTCGAATCATACGTCATCGGTGAATCTTCGAGAACCCATGAGATCCCTGGATATGTTGGCAGTAAATCCGGTCGTCGGACTATCCGAACACGTACGTACCTCGTACTATGTTTTTATTGATTTACAAAACATGGTTGGCTTCTAGCAAAGTACCGTGCCTACCCAATTCTCCAGAAATATTCTTAAAGGAATATATAATCTATGTCAGGCGTAGTATACGTAGTATTGCGTATTACGATCTAATATCAGATGTCACATGCAAGGCGTGGGGCTGGAATAGAGTCTGCCCCGTACGAAGCATATATCGGATTACAAGCAACTAATCTCTTTAATTGGGTAATCATGGCCATGTCATATTATCCCGATGGTTGCAACCAATTTCGAGTACAAGTTATGTATCCCTGCGTGATCATCATCTCCATATGACTGAAGTGATACTTCCATCTTGACATCACACCCAATACACTACGATTCTCAATAAACCCAGAAGAGGCGTACACAGAACCTGTTAAAATCCTGGACGACCAAAACCAAAGCGTACTGATTGTCGCAAGTACTAGCGATGCAAGTCTCAGGTTAAGACCAAACACACCTACCCTGATGCGGATTCCCAAAGACACATAGTCATACTACCAATGGGATTCTGCGGGGTCTACCCATAGCGAAGCTGTTTCCGTACCATCGGTAAACAAAACCTCATATCACACTTTCATAAGTATCCAATACTTAAATATATGAGAACTATGATGTTACGCTTCCATAACACGCACAAGTGCAATACTAGTCTATTCTGCATTATCGATGTCCAGTCTCGATAATACTACGACTAGGGATATTTAATGATTAAACCGTTATGGATTGATACTGTCTCATATCTTGTAATCTGGAACTAATCATAGGGACTTTTATCATTTATATATTTAAGTAATCAAATTACAAAATGATAAAATGCAATTTCCATTGTCACATAGTTAATTTGTACAAAAACCACAATGTCTTTTACAAATAGTGACGCTATGGGTCATAATTGTCTAACAATCTCCCACTTGGCTTATAGCCAGTCACTCAAGCATCTAATACCTGAACTATGTACATGTCGCTCAAACTTTTGCTGAGGAATAACTTTCGTCAGCGGTGTAGGCACTGCATTTCTGCATATAAGGCCCGATGATGAGTCACGTATGGAGAAACTACCTCTTTAGTTGTGGAAGCTGCGGGAAACGGACGTTGGAAGGGTAAAGTTGGAAATTAGAATTTTGTCAGATTTAACTCGCTTGTTTCGCTTGTTGGACCTCTGTTTTTAAACACACCAAACCCAATCCAAAATAATTAAAACATTTAAAACACATCTCACAAATTAAAAAATTAAAACATTTAAAATACATGTCACAAATTAAACTTAAATTAAATTAAAACACATGTCACAAATTAAATTAAATTAAAACCAATTAAAACCAATTAAATTAAATTAAAATCTAATTAAACTAAATTCCAAAATTAGAATAAATCACTTCCTAATTTTAATTAAATCACCCATCAAAATAAAACAATTTCTTGCCTTAAATAATTAAAATTAAACACAAATTAAATTACATGATTTCTTTCCTTTTTAAAAGCCATGCAAACCCTAATGAATCACTATAAAAATAACACATTCCCAACCCTTGCAACCTTCTCCCTCACTAACTCGGCAGTGACCAAAAAACATAAACAAAAAAAATGAAACCCTAATCTCCACAGAAAATAATCCTCTCGGCACCCCTCCTCTCTCGGCAAACCACACACGGCAACAAGACAACAATAACCAAAAATAAACCCTAACAACTCTCGACAAAGCCATCAACAAACACACCTCGTTCAACAAAAATGCACTGTAACTCTCCACTCTTATCTTCATCATCAACCTCTCGGCACCCCTCCTCTCTCACCAAGACTCTTATACGGCTAACGAAAAATAATAACACAACAAATGAAACCCTAAGTCACCACACGCTTCTTTTTACTCTCGATACTTTAAACCCAAGGAACCCTAACACAAACAGCTCATCCATCTCTCTCGCTCCTCTCGTTCTTCCATATTCTCCCTAAGAAGTTCACGGCAGAACCACCAAGAACCGTAAATGGCCTCGCCCCCTCTCTCTCATTAAAGACCTGCGCTGTTATTTCAAGAACCAAACACAAACTGGACACCACTCATGTGAACCAAAATAGACGAACCTGCCACTATCACCCTCACGCACGATCAGCGCATACTTGAACCTTCAATGCCCACTGCCAGCAACTCACTCTCCACGTGAAGCCCTCAACCGACTCAAGCCACCTTGCTATCTTCCAATTTCCCTTCAACACTCATAGCTCTCACGCCCATACGCCCTTCAGCCTGCCCTTGCTCCTTCAATTAATGCCACCCACATCTGGCCCTTCAAGCCAACTGACCTAACGCTTCTTCACGCATAAGCCATCTAGCCTCACTTCACTCACGCCACATAGCACTTATCACAACCTCACACCACATACTCCACTAACAAGCCTACTGCCTCATTCACGTATCAACAAATCATACACCACACGCATCAAAACAAATCATCAACACACATCCCACGTCCTCACCGATCCAGCAGCCAAACGCAACCCCCAAACCTGCCAACAGTTCAAGCCCAAAACTGCCCCAAAAACTACATCGAAAACAATCCCCGAAACTTCCCAAAACAGCCACACGTTACAGCCCCAAGACTGCACTGAAAACTGGATAAAAAACTTCCTAAAATAGTGACAAAACCGCAGCCCCAAACCCTACAAAAACCGTACAAACAGTAACCTAAATTACCTCAAAACATCGACCAGAAAATACAGCAAAAAGGAGTAAAAAACAGCAGCTCGAACAGCAAAGCAGCGAGGGAAGACGTTGAGTTAGTGAACCGGAAGAGTTGCGGATCATCCACCCTTCCAAAGGACGTGTAAACCCCTTTCGTGAGACGACAAAAGAGGTTAGACCTGAGGGCACCTTTTTATTTAATATCTTTCGTTTATTTTGTTTGTTTTAAAAATATTATCGCATGAGAGTCGTTTGAGGCATGATGTGAATGTTGGATGAGCGGAATATGTGTTCCCTTTTGTGGTATATCAGATGGAAAATCGAACATAAATTCTGTAGCCGATTCCGAATGGACGGTATTACGGTTTGTACTCGGGACATAATGCCACGTACCGCTTGAGATACACGTATTTTGTCTCATCCAAACTTGTGTTTGAGCATGTTATAGTTCGTAGGTTACTTATTTATTTTCAAAGCATGATTATGTTATTTTATGCATGATATTTTATTTGATTTACGTTTATGTTTAAATGGTTATTTGTTTATTTTTATTTAATAGTTCAACATGCTCATTGTGTAATATTGTGTGTTTGCCGTTTAATGACTTACTTTAAAGCATGCGAACTTAGACGTAGGCTACCTTTGAATACATGATTGAGTAGATTCGGTTAGTTTATCGCACAAATCATATCGTTACAAGTGGCATAAGTAAGGGACCATTCTGAACCCAACGGTTTGAAGTCTTCCCTTGCGAGGGGTGAGTGCGGCCTTAAATCACATTTTCCCGGTTCACACCGGGTGGTGAATCCATGTTATTTCTCCGGTTTAGTTCCCCCGTGGGCTATTCCGTACTCCTAACTAGGCCGCGAGTCTAGAATATACGTCGCCCAGTTTCTGTGTTCCGACAGTCTGGAACAGCAAAGCAGCGAGGGAAGACGTTGAGTTAGTGAACCGGAAGAGTTTCAGATCATCCACCCTTCAACGGTTATGTAACACCCTTTCGTGAGACGACAAAAGAGGTTAGACCTGAGGGCACCTTTTTATTTATTATCTTTCATTTATTTTGTTTGTTTTAAAAATGCATGAGAGTCGTTTGAGGCATGATGTGAATGTTGGATGAGCGGAATATGTGTTCCCTTTTGTGGTATATCGGATGGAAACTCGGACATAAATTCCGTAGCCGATTCCGAATGGACGGTATTACGGTTTGCACTCGGGACTCAATGCCACGTACCGCTTGAGATACACGTATTTCGTCTCATCCAAACTTGTGTTTGAGCATGTTATAGTTCGTAGGTTACTTATTTATTTTCAAAGCATGATTATGTTATTTTATGCATGATATTTTATTTGATTTACGTTTATGTTTAAATGGTTATTTGTTTATTTTTATTTAATAGTTCAACATGCTCATTGTGTGATATTATGTGCTTACTGTTTAATGACTTACTTTAAAGCATGCGAACTTAGATATAGGTTTTATTATTATTCTTATGCATGTGAACTTAGACGTAGGCTACTTTTGAATACATGATTGAGTAGATTCAATTAGTTTATCGCACAAATCAGATCGTTACAAGTGGCATAAGTAAGGGTCCATTCCGAACCCATTGGTTTGAGGTCTTCCCTTGCGAGGGGTGAGTGCGGCCTTAAATCACATTTTCCCGGTTAACGCCGGGTGGCGACTCCATGTTATTTCTCCAGTTTAGTTCCCCCGGGGGCTATTCCGTACTCCCAACTAGGCCGCGAGTCTAGAACATGCGTCGCCCAGTTTCAGTGTTCCTACAGTCTGGCGACTCCACTGGGATAGAGAATCGTCCCCGAAATCATGTCTTGTGATGTTTATGATTTGTGCTTTAGTTGACCGTGTCTATAGTGGTTTAAGGGGTTTAGTTAAAGGCATTGTCAGCGAGAGCCTTCGTCAGCGAGAGCCTTTGTCCGCACTCCCGTAAACCCACATGTGAACCTTAGTCGTAGAACTAGTAGAAATAATTATTTTTCTTATGTTGATGTTTTGGAACCGTCGTCATTTGGATCCAGTTGGAACTTTTGTCAAAAGATATGAACTTGTTGGGCCATTTAAACTGGGACGAGTTCGTGTCCTTTGACAGTTGAGCTAAAAGCTTCTAAAATGTCGATGGGCCATTTTATGTTTGGACCTCTTATCATTTGAAGTTGTTTAGCCATGTTATCGCAAAGTGCAAACCTGTTGGTCCTTTTCAACTGGGACAAGTTTGCACCGCGCAATAGTATGATTGAATACTTTAAAATGATAATGGGCCAACTAGTGTAAAATATTTTAAATGAGCTTATATATTACATACATTGTACGTATCTCATGCATCTCATGCATACACGCATCATGTTAACCCCGTGTCTTAAAAGCCATCATCGATATCTGTTGGGTTAGAGAAGAAAAAAAAGGTTTGTCAATAGGAGTTTAGCAAACATGGATAGCGGGGAAAAGGAAATTGAGAAACAGAAAACCTTACGGCAAGGATAGAAAGACCATTGGGGGGGCCTTCAAAAAAAAAAGAAAGAAGAAGAAAAAAAAGAGAGAAAAAGAAAAAAAAAAGAAAAAAAAAGGGTTGTTTAGTCCTTAATAGTTAGGCATAAGCCCGATGATGAAATCGTTTGCTTTAGGATGAAATCTTAGAAACGATAAACTCTTGATGTGCTTTTATCTGATGCTTTGAATTGTTGATCTATGTTAAACTCGTAAGCACTTCACTATAGGTTCTTAGCGGTGAAAACCTGAGTAATTGGCAATGTGACTAGTTGAAGAAATTGTAGGTCGGTGAATGACCGTTTGCTTAGATGTCTATCTTGATTTGTTTATGTTATGATGTGTGGCATGGTTGAAAATGAAAGAAAAGTCTCTAAAGAAAAGAATTGAACCACCTATAACCGATAAGTGTGAAGCTACCCATGGGCGAGTATTAGGACCACCATGAGGAGAAATGTTACCTTAAGGGTAGGTGTGTTGAAAAAAAAAAAAAAGAAAAAAAAAAAAAGAAAAAAAAAGGGTTGTTTAGTCCTTAATAGTTAGGCATAAGCCCGATGATGAAATCGTTTGCTTTAGGATGAAATCTTAGAAACGATAAACTCTTGATGTGCTTTTATCTGATGCTTTGAATTGTTGATCTATGTTAAACTCGTAAGCACTTCACTATAGGTTCTTAGCGGTGAAAACCTGAGTAATTGGCAATGTGACTAGTTGAAGAAATTGTAGGTCGGTGAATGACCGTTTGCTTAGATGTCTATCTTGATTTGTTTATGTTATGATGTGTGGCATGGTTGAAAATGAAAGAAAAGTCTCTAAAGAAAAGAATTGAACCACCTATAACCGATAAGTGTGAAGCTACCCATGGGCGAGTATTAGGACCACCATGAGGAGAAATGTTACCTTAAAGGGTAGGTGTGTTGAAAAAAAAAAAAAAGAAAAAAAAAAGAGAAAAAAAAAAGAAGTTCAAAATGAAAAGAGAAAAGAAAGAGACAAGAGAGAAAGAGAAAGAAAACCATACCACATTGAGCATAGAAAAGCAACTGCAGGCATAATTGAGACATCTCGGTTGGTTTGACCCATCGATCCCGATTTTTGAAACGAAATCATTGAGTTAGCTTACCTAGGGATGAATCCGCAAAGGAACCTTTGCACACAAACACTTTGAGTCTGGCTTAGATCATTTATTCAAAGACTTGGATTTGAGTTGCGTTGAATGTTTTGAAGGTTCTCTTGTTTCAATACTGAGCATTCTTTGAGGGCAATAATATGTGTAACTATTGGGACTATTTCGTAGCATGTGATATAGTATGATATGGAAGGCCCCACCATGTGGTTCATCTTGACCAAGTACAAACAGCGGAGAGCAGAAAGGTAAACCAAGACTGGGGGCGACCAGTCTCCCACATCGCGAATCCGGGACATAACAAGATATTGAGTCATGAAACCAGAGAGAAGACTGAGCAATCGCCTGGAGAACTGGTGGAAGACCTAACCCAACGGAATAGGAAATTCATTCATGCATGCAGGCATACACGTCGCTTTTTTGCATTCTTTTTGTGTTTGTTTTGTTTTGTATTCACAGGTTTTGAAGAAGAAAAAGAAAAGCGGCAAAGACAAGCCAATCAGAAGCAGCAACAGTACAATCAGTTTCAGAAATGAATCAGTTTTGGGGATGAGTCCCAGGGTTGAGGCCCATATCAGTCAGTTTCGGGGATGAGTCCCAGGGTTGCGGCCCATATCAGTATCAGTTTAGAATGAGGCCCGTATCAGTATTAGTCTGGGGACGAGGCCCACATCAGTATCAGTCTGGGGGCGAGGCCCACATTAGTATCAGCATGGGGGCGAGGCCCATATCAGTATCAGTTTGGGGCAAGGCCCACATCAGAGTCAGCATGGGGGCGAGGCTCATATCAGTTTCAGTTTGGGGCAAGGCCAATATCAGTATCAGTTTGGGGACGAGGCCCAATATCAATAACAGTTCAGGGGCGAGGCCCATATCGTTATCAGTATCAGTCTTGCCGGGTATGGCACTCTGGGGGTGGGGCCCACGTCGTTATCAGTATCAGTCTTACCGGGTATGGCACTCTGGGGGCGAGGCCCACATCATTATCAACATCAGTTCTGCCGGGTTTGGCAGTCTGAGTATGGAGATACAACATCAGTTCTGCCGGGTATGGCACTCCGGGTATGGAGATACAACATTGGTTCTGTCGGGTATAACACTCGGGTATGGAGATACAGCATCAGTTTCGCCGGGTATGACACTCCGAGTATGGAGATACAATATCAGTTCTGCCGGGTATGGCACTCTGGGTATGGAGATACAGCATCGGTTCTACCGGGTATGGCACTCTGGGTATGGAGACATCAGTATCAGTTTTGCCAGGTATGGCACTCCGGGTATGGAGACATCAATATTAGTTGCGGGGATGAGTCTCAAGGTTGAGGCTCGCATCAACATCAGCATCAGTTTCATAGATGAGTCTCAGGGCCGAGGCTTACATCAGCATCAGTATCAGTTTTTGGAATGAGTCCCAGGGTCGAAGCCCACGGCAGTATCGGTTTTGGGGATGAGTCCCAGGGTCGAGGCCCACATCAGCATCAGTATCAGTTTCGGGGATGAGTCTCAGGGTTGAGGCCCACATCAGCATCAATATCAGTTTTGGGGATGAGTCCCAAGGTCGTGACCTACATCATCAGTTCGAGGGCGAGGTCCCTATTGTCAGCGGTGTTGGGTCGAGGTGCCCAGGGTCGAGGTGCCCCCGTTGTCAGTTGTAGTTCTGGGTCGAGGTGCCCAGGGTCGAGGTGCCCACTACATCATCAGTTCGAGGGCGAGGTCTCTATTGTCAGCGGTGTTGGGTCGAGGTGCCCAGGGTCGAGGTACCCACTACATCATCAGTTCGAGGGCGAGGTCCCTATTGTCAGCGGTGTTGGGTCGAGGTGCCCCCATTGTCGGTTGTAGTTTCGGGTCGACGTCCCCAGGGTCGAGGTGCCTACTACATCATCAGTTCGAGGGCGAGGCCCACTTTGTCAGCGGTATTGGGTCGAGGTGCCCCCGTTGTCAGTTGCAGTTCCGGTATGCGTCCCAGGGTCGAGGGCCCACTACATCATCAGTTGTAGTTCCGGGATGCGTCCCAGGGTCGAGGACCCACTACATCATCAGCTTATGGGCGAGGCCCACTTTGTCAGCGATATTAGGTCGAGGTGCCCCCGTTGTCGATTGCAGTTCCGGGATGCGTCCCAGGGTCGAGGGCCCACTGCATCATCAGTTGTAGTTCTGGGATGCGTCCCATGGTCGAGGACCCACTAAATCATTAGCTTATGGGCGAGGCCCACTTTTGTCAGCGGTATTGGGTCGAGGTACCCAGGGTCGAGGTGCCCCCGTTGTCGGTTGCAGTTCCGGGATGCGTCACAGGGTCGAGGGCCCACTGCATCATCAGCACAGTTCACAATCGGTGGTTCAGGAACAAAGCCCAGAGATCGAGGCACCTCGCCATCATATCAATTCAGTTCAAAACAACAGGCAAGTCAGGTGGCAGCTGGCAAGCCAAGAATTAATTCATCATCACTTTTAGGATGTGTCCCAGGGTCGAGGGCCCACACATCAGTTGCAGTTCCGGGATGCGTCCCAGGGTCGAGGGCCCACTGCATCATCAGCACAGTTCACATTCGGTGGTTCGGGAACAAAGCCCAGAGGTCGAGGCACCTCACCACCATATCAACTCAGTTCGAAGCAACATGCAAGTCATGTGGCAGCTGCCGAGCCAGGTAAGTAAAAATCCATTGCATAACTTTGATAGGATTGTCACTGTTACATACTGCACAAGTCCGATCAAAGTGGGGGCAACTGTAGGCACTGCATTTCTGCATATAAGGCCCGATGATGAGTCTCGTATGGAGACACTACCTATTTAGTTGTGGAAGCAGCGGGAAACAGACGTTGGAAGGGTAAAGTTGGAAATTAGCATTTTGTCAGATTTAACTCGCTTGTTTCGCTTCGGGTTCGCTTGTTGAACCTCAGTTTTTAAACACACCAAACCCAATCCAAAATAATTAAAACATTTAAAACACATCTCACAAATTAAATAATTCAAACATTTAAAAACATGTCACAAATTAAACTTAAATTAAATTAAAACACATGTCACAAATTAAATTAAATTAAAACCAATTAAAACCAATTAAATTAAATGAAAATCTAATTAAACTAAATTCCAAAATTAAAATAAATCACTTTCTAATTTTAATTAAATCACCCACCAAAATAAAATAATTTCTTGCCTTAAATAATTAAAATTAAACACAAATTAAATTACTTGATTTCTTTCCTTTTTAAAAGCCATGCAAACCTTAATGAATCACTATAAAAATAACACATTCCCAACCCTTGCAACCTTCTCCCTCACTAACTCGGCAGTAACCAAAAAACATAAACAAAAAAAATAAAACCATAATCTCCACAGAAATAATCCTCTCGGCAAACCACACACGGCAACAAGACAACAATAACCAAAAATAAACCCTACAACCTCTCGGCAAAGCCATCAACAAACACACCTCGTTCAACAAAACTGCACTGCAACTCTCCTCCCTTATCTTCATCATCAACCCTCGGCACCCCTCCTCGCTCACCAAGACTCTTATACGGCTAACAAAAATAATAACACAACAAATGAAACCCTAAGTCACCACACGCTTCTTTTTTCTCTAGATACTTTGAACCCAAGGAACCCTAACACAAACAGCTCATCCATCTCTCTCGCCCTCTCGTTCTTCCCTCTTCTCCCTAAGAAGTTCACGGCAGAAACACCAAGAACCGTAAATGGCATCGCCCTCTCTCTCTCACTAAAGACCTGCGCTGTTATTTCACGAACCAAACACAAACTGGACACCACTCATGTGAACCAAAACAGACAAACCTGCCACTATCACCCTCACGCACGATCAGCGCACACTTGAACCTTCAATGCCCACTGCCAGCAACTCACTCTCTACGTGAAGCCCTCAACCGACTCAAGCCACCTTGCTATTGTTGGTTATCTAAGGTCCCAAGATCAAACAAGACATGAAATAATGCGTGAATACATCAACGGAGGTAGCGGAATACTCACATTGATCGGTTGAGTCGATTTGAAGACGAATGAAGCCCAAAAACGCACTGCCCTTCACGCCAAACTGCTGGCAGTCCACTGCCCTGCAAAACAGAAATTTGAGTGAAGAAACGGAGCTCCTAGCTTCGTCGGATGGATCCCGTCTCATGGTCGAACCTCCCTACCACCTTCGCAAGACTTGTAAGTGTGCTAGCACTTGATTTTTCACCATGAAAATCACTCTTTGCTTCCCTAAAGTCACGCCATTTCTGGTTCCAAACCAGTCCAAGAATTTCTTCATTTGGGCGTGAGAGAAGAGAGAGTTTGAGAGAGATGAAATTGTGTTATGTTAAAAGATTTACCAAAAATCAATTTATATTTATGCCATAATGTTTATTAAATAAATAATAAACTTATGACACAAAACATGCAATGGCTTAGAGTGTCAAACACTCAAACTCCATGCAAAACCATTGAGTGTATTGTACACAATCTTCATGCAATGCATTAGAATTAAATAATGCATAATATGACATGTGTCATGTGGGCCCCACACGTTTCCAAATGAAAGTGGGCCCACGTGCACTCACGCGTTCGGGTTCGATATTTCCGAAATACCGAGCTTACGTCGCGACGTTAATTAAATCGAATAATTGCGGCTAGCGAAATTATTATTTACGTCGCTAACGAATTAATTCTAAATTAACTCGTTTGCCCGAATTAAAATCTAATTTTAATTCGCGTCGAAATCGAATTTCGATTATTATATCGAATATAATAATTTTATCGATAAATTTCAAATTAATCGTTCTCTCTCTTTAGACGACATTTTATCCCGGATAAAATATCTCCGTTATTAATCCTAGATTAATTTTCTCTCTCTTCTGTATAATCCCAGATTATTCAAGAGTGCGAGTTGTGCGTCATCGGTGGATTATCGGGAAGTGACCCATGAGATCCCCGGATAATCTGGCAGTAAATACGGTCGTCGGAGTATCCGAATCACGTACGTACCAAGTACTACGTTCTACCGATTTACGAGACAAGGTCGACTCCTAGCAAAGCACCAAGTCTCCCAAGTTCTCCGACATATTCATCAAAGAATATCTAGATCTTTATCAAGCGTAGTATACGATTGTATTGTTCATATCGGCCCAGTATCGGATAATCACGTGCTAGGGCTGGGGCTGGATAAGTGTCTGCCCCGTCTGAAACACATATCGGATGTCTGGTAACTAGTCTCTATAATCGGATATTCATGACCTGGTCATAATATCACGATTGGATGCGCATCACTTAAGAGCACTAATACCGTATCCTGCGTGACATCATCTCCATTATGACTGGAGTGACACTTCCGTCTTGACATCACATCCAATACACTACGATTCCTGATAAACCCAGAAGAGGTGAACACAGAACCAGTTAAGATCCCCCACCACCAAAACCAAAGTTTACCGATTTTCGAAAGTATATTAGCGATGCAAGTCTCAGGTTAAGACTATACACACCTACCCTGACCTTGACTCCTCATAGACCCACCTAGACATGACACCTAGTAATAATACCAATGGGATTCCGAAGGGTCTATCCAGAGCGAAGCTGTTTCCCGTACCATCGGTGAAACACGACCTCTTATCGCACTTGCACAAGTATCCAATACTTATATATATGAGAACTATGCCGTTGTGCCCTCACAACGCGCACAAGTGCAATACTAGCCTATTCCGCATTATCGATGTCCAGTCTCGATAATACTACGGCTAGGGATTTTAATGATTAATCCTTCGTGGACTGATACTGTCTCAATCATCTCAATCCAGGAACTAATCATAGGGACCTCTCTTCATTTATATATCTATGGTGATCTAAACAAATGACGAGAGTGCAATTTCCTTGTTACATAGTTAATTTGCTACAGCAACACAATGTTCTGTGCAAATAGTGACGCTATGGGTCATATTATCCAACAGCTATCTTCCAATTGCCCTTCAAAACTCACAGCTCTCACACCCACACGCCCTTCAGCCTGCCCTTGCTCCTTCAATTAACGCCACCACATCTGCCCCTTCAAGCCAACTGACCTAACGCTTCTTCACGCATAAGCCATCTAGCCTCACTTCACTCACGCCACATAGCACTTATCACAGCCTCACACCACATACTCCACTAATGAGCCTACTACCTCATTCATGTATCAACAAATCATACACCACACGCCTCAAAACAAATCATCAACATACAGCCCACGTCCTCACCGATCCAGTCGCCAAATGTAACCCCCAAACCTGCCAACAGTTCACGCCCGAAACTTCCCCAAAAACTGCATCGAAAACAATCCCCGAAACTGTCTAAAACAGCCGCACATTACAGCCCCAAGACTGCACTGAACACTGCACAAAAAACTGCCTAAAACAGTGATAAAACCGCAGCCCCAAACCCTCCAAAAACCGCACAAACAGTAACCTAAATTACCTCAAAACATCGACCAGAAAATACAGCAAAACAGCAGCGAAATGGAGTAAAAAACAGCAGCCCGAACAGTAAAGCAGCGAGGGAAGACGTTGAGTTAGTGAACCGGAAGAGTTGCGGATCATCCACCCTTCCAACGGATGTGTAACGCCCTTTCGTGAGACGAAAAAAGAGGTTAGACCTGAGGGCACCTTTTTATTTATTATCTTTCGTTTATTTTGTTTGTTTTAAAAATATTATCGCATGAGAGTCTATTGAGGCATGATGTGAATGTTGGATGGGCGGAATATGTGTTCCCTTTTGTGGTATATCGGATAGAAACTCAGACATAAATTCCGTAGCCGATTCCGAATGGAAGATATTACGGTTTGCACTCGGGACACAATGCCACGTACCGCTTGAGATACACGTATTTCGTCTCATCCAAACTTGTGTTTGAGCATGTTATAGTTCGTAGGTTACTTATTTATTTTCAAAGCATGATTATGTTATTTTATGCATGATATTTTATTTGATTTACGTTTATGTTTAAATGGTTATTTGTTTATTTTTATTTAATAGTTCAACATGCTCATTGTGTGATATTGTGTGCTTGCCGTTTAATGACTTACTTTAAAGCATGCGAACTTAGATATAGGTTTTATTATTATTCTTATGCATGCGAACTTAGACGTAGGCTACCTTTGAATACATGATTGAGTAGATTCGGTTAGTTTATCGCACAAATCATATCGTTACAAGTGGCATAAGTAAGGGACCATTCTGAACCCAACGGTTTGAGGTCTTCACTTGCGAGGGGTGAGTGCGGCCTTAAATCATATTTTCCCGTTTCACACCGGGTGGCGACTCCATGTTATTTCTCTGGTTTAGTTCCCCTGTGGGCTATTCCGTACTCCCAACTAGGCCACGAGTCTAGAACATGCGTCACCATGTTTCTGAGTTCCTACAATCGGATCTGCAATGTTGTCCTCTGATGCGACCTTCTCGATCTTCACATCGCCACAATGTATGATCTCACGAATCAGATGGAAACGTCGAAGAACATGCTTGGATCGTTGATGAGACCGCGGGTCCTTAGCATGTGTTATAGCCCTGTTATTGTCACAATACAATGGAATGGGTAGCTGTTAACGGAATTACTCCTAATCCAATTAGGAATTTACGGATCCAAAATGCCTCTTTTACTGCTTCAGCTGCAGCAATATACTTCGCTTCTGTTGTTGAATCGGCAACAGTCTCTTGCTTGGAAGATTTCCAACTTACTGCTCCGTTATTCAAACAAAACATGTACCCGGATTGCGACTTGCAGTCGTCTTTATCGGTTTGGAAACTTGCATCGGTAAACCCAGTTACCTCAAGTTCTCCATCTCCATAGATTAAGAATGCATCCTTAGTTCGTTTAAGATACTTAAGGATATTCTTAACCGCCATCCAGTGACCATCACCTGGATCGGCCTGATAGTGACTACACATGCTCAAAGCATACGAGACATCAGGTCGCGTACATATCATGGCATACATGATCGATCCGACTGCCGAGGCGAACGGTAACCGACTCATGTTGTCTCTCTCATCTTGATTTTTAGGACACATGTCCTTAGATAGAGTGACGCTATGTGACATTGGCAACAGTCCCCTCGTGGACTAATCCATTTTGAATCTCTTCAACACTTTGTCAATGTACGTGCTATGGGAGAGTCCAAGCAGCTTTCTAAATCTATCCCGGTAGATCTTTATTCCTAGAATAAAGGCTGCTTCTCTCAGATCCTTCATGGAGAATTTTAATGAAAGCCAAGCTTTCACCGATGTTAACATGGGAATGTCATTGCCAATAAGCAATACATCATCAATGTAAAGGACAATGAATGTCAGTGCGCTCCCACTAACCTTCTTATATACACAAGGATCATCCTCGTTTTGAACGAAATCATATTCTTTTATGATCTCATCAAAACGTTGGTTCCAAGAATGTGATGCTTGCTTCAATCCATAAATGGATCGATTTAACTTACAAACCTTGTTTGCAAGTCTTGGTACGACAAAACTGTCAGGCTGTTGCATATAAACATCCTCCAAAAGTTTTCTGTTAAGGAAAGCAGTTTTGACGTCCATCTGACATATCTCGTAATCGAAATATGCAGCAATAGAAAGCATTATCCGAATGGATTTAATCATGGTAATGGGTGAAAAAGTTTCGTCGTAATCAACAGCATGTCGTTGACGATACCCTTCGCTACAAGCCTAGCTTTGTACATTTGTACGTTGCCATCCATGTCAGTCTTCCTCCTGAAGACCCATTTGCAACCAATAGGATTTACGCCTTCTGGTGCATCAACCAATGTCCAAACTTGGTTGGTGTACATGGAATCCATTTCGAAATTCATGTCATCTTCCCATAAGCCAGAGTCGATACCTTGTATCGCTTCCTCATACGTAGCCAGCTCATCTTCCTCAAAAAGATTAATATCCACATGAGGTGAGATCAGAAACCCATACCTCTCAGGTTGTTTTCTGACTCTCTCCGACCTACGCGGTCCTTGTGTATTCGAAGATTATGGTGCAGTCTTATCCCTGATGGACTGTTCGTGTTCCGTTAAGGATTTTGTGCCAGGAACTGTATCACTCCGATTTTCATCGAGTTCTACTTTCCTCCCACTTATCACTACATTTAGGAATTCCTTCTCAAGGAAAACCGCATGTAGAGCAACAAATACTTTGTTCTCTTGTAGGTGATAGAAGTAATATCCTTCGGTTTCCCTAGGATATCCTACGAACAGGCATTTATCTGATTTGGGTTCAAGTTTGGTACCTTCCAAACGTTTAACGTATGCCCAGCAACCCCAAATCTTCAGGAATGAGAAACCTGGTTTCTTTCCTGTCCATATCTCATACGGAGTCTGTTGAACAAACTTTGACGGAACCTTATTCAAAATAAGTATTGCACTGTTCAATACATATCCCCAGAAAGAAATAGGTAGCTCTGCGACTCATCATAGACCTTACCATGTCTAACAAAGTTCTGTTTCTCCGTTCGGACACACCGTTTAATTGTGGTGTTTCGAGAGGAGTCCACTGTGAAAGAATACCATATTCTTTCAAGTAATCAAGAAACTCATTGCTTAAGTATTCGCCACCACGGTCCGACTGTAATGTCTTAATACTTTTACCGGTCTGTTTTTCTACTTCGTGTCGAAACTGTTTGAATTTCTCAAAGGTTTCCGACTTGTGTCTCATAAGATACACATAACCATAACGCGATGCATCATCCGAAAAGGTTAGGAAGTATTCATATCCACCTCAGTACCATGCCTGGAGACATGGGCCTACAACAAGGTCACTATGTAACAAGGGCTAGTCATCGGGCTGTTCGGTGGCGCGTATCCATTTCCGCTAAAAGGTGTTTTAGGCATCTTGCCTAATAAATAAGATTCGCAGACGTCATATGAATTTGGATCAAATCCGTCCAAGTACCCACTTTTCGAAAGTGTGGATATACGTGTCTTGTTTATGTGTCCCAGACGACAATGCCACATATAAGTTTCATCTTTGTTACTTACTTTAAGCCTTTTGTTTGTTACATTATATGTTTGAGATTGATTCATATTTAAAATATAAAGACCATTATTTACATCAGCAGTGCAAATTCCCATTTCATTTTTATACATAAAACACCCAGTGTTTCTAAATACAAAAGTGTACCCACATTGGGCTAACATAGATATAGAAATAATATTCCTAGTCAAACTAGGTACATAATAACAGTCTGTAAGTTTAAGTACATGCCCCGAGGGCAGTTCCAAAACAAAAGTGCCAACGGCCAAAACAGCGACATGTGTCCCATTTCCAATGCGGAGGTCAATCTCTCCTGAGGCCAGTCTCCTGCTAATCTGCAGATCCTGCACATCAGAACATATATGAGCACCACAACCAGAATCAAAAATCCAATTTTTAAAACTAGTAGTAGACATGTTTATTTCTATAACAAACATACCTGAATCTGGTGCCTTGCCCGCTTTGATTTCCTTCATGTGTGCCTTGTACTCGCGGCAGTCTCGCTTCCAGTGACCCTGCTTGCCGCACTGGAGACATACATCTTGGGATTTGTCCTTAGCTTTCCCAGAACCCTTTGACGATTTGGCCTTGCCCTTCTTCTTATGCTTATTCTTCTTGACACCCCTAGTCGCCTTGGGCCAAGCCCTCGGAGTCTGAGATGTTGAAGCAGAGTGCGCCTCGCACTTCTTGCCCTTAAGGAGCTCTTTTTCTGCTTCACGCAGAGTGGACATCAACTCTCCAAGAGTTTGGTCTTGGTTCAACATGTTGTAGTTCATGATGACCCACTCCAAATGTCGGGGAGAGACTGTAGGATCAAATCAACTGAAGTCTCAGCCTCGAAGATGATGCCCATCTGTCAGAGCTGCTCAATGTCAGCAATCATCTGTGACATATGGTGCTCAATAGACTTGCCCTCTGACATGCGAGCGCGGAAGAGCTTCTTCTGCAACTCATATCTTTGCGATCAAATATTAGATCGGTGAAGATCATACAACTTCGCCATCATCTCATAGGGATCCAATCCCTTATTTTGACAACGAAATTGCGAAGTCATAGCAGCAAGCATTACCGATTGAGCAGTCGTGTCGTCATCGCTATGAGTCTTCCAAAGCTCTAGCTCAAGCAACTGATCAGGTCGGGGCTTAGGCCCAAGAGGTCTCTCTATGGTGTAGAGTAACTTCTCGGATCCCAGAACATTTCTGAGATTCATATCCCAGTCTTGAAAGTTTGTGCCATTAAAGACATTATCGCCCATGACAATATCCCTAATGCTTAACTTTCATGTCATCTTAACCGCAATAGTCCAACTATTCGATTAACGATGTATGGGTACAGTCTAACTGTTACAAGAAAAAATAATAATATATTAGTCCAACTAATAAAAATAATTGACGAAATAATTTGAAAGCGCGTAAAGCTAAGTATTTGAACGAAATTGTAAATTCAATACTAGCCTCCTACTATTTTTCGGCGAGCCTCTAACCCTCTGTTGAGTACTTGGGAAACCTAGTTTCCTAGTGGGCTAGGATCCCGTTAAATAACACACAACTTTGACTTTGGCCAACAAGTTGTATGATATTTAACTAGGCAGATCTCTAAAATCAATTGGATCTCATCCAATTCCTAGATCCGGTAGGTGGACCTCCAAGTCCGAAACATATATACAATATATATGCCAATATATCCAATATAGTTTCCTAACCTTTTTCCTCTGAATCAACTAAGCCTTGGCTTTGGCACAACAAGCTTAATGATTCCAGTTAAGCGGAACCCATTGACTTTGGAAAGCTTCGTAATCGATGTCGATGGACAAGAAGTGATCTTGACTTTGGCCAACAAATCACAACTTGGACAAGACATACGATATGGAACAAAGCCTTCATGATTCAAACACATCCGCGATGGACAAAGGTCTTGACGTTGGCCAACAAACCAGTGTCAATCTTGGATCTTGAGTAAGAATCACTCAATGGAAGGAAAACACTTAATATTTATTGAGGGTTTTTCGCATAAATTGGCAACCAAATTATTATCTTTGTTAGGTCTCATCATACACCCTTAAGCATGCATTCTAAAAGCATAATAAGGCCCGGAAAATAAATTAATAACGATATGCAGATGAATATCTCACAGATTGTTCCTAGAACAAATCACTTCATTTCCTCTCCCCGGCTAACACTATTCCTTCTTCTACCCAATTACATAATACAATTAAAGAAACCTCATTAACATTGAGGGGAATTAGGTGAGAATAGAATTACAAAGAATTGAGAGAGATAAGGCTGGACACGCAGGTCCAATTTAATAAATTCTAAATTTACAACAATTTCCAAAATTGCCCTTTCCCTTATAATATCCATCTGATATATATTATTCATTCAACACATCCATATATTCACATAAATCTTGTTATTCAATCAATCTAATCCAATTAATTAATCTTTGAATAAACTGATCATCCAATGTTCAAACAACGATTTGCTTTGCGCGAGTCCAACTCGTTTAAGAATAAGTACTCAAAGTACGAATTCTTGAATTATATCGAACTACAATTTAAATCTAATTTAATTTGTATTCAATACTAATTATATATTTAATTCCAAATTAAATAATTACACTTTTAAATGCGCCTTTACGACTTAGATTCCAAATCTAATCTAAATGGGTCTCAAAGCCCAATTAACATCCAATGTCTTTTAATTAAAGTCCAATGAGCTTTCAATTAATTTCTTAAGGCATGGACTTTGGTCAATATGGGTCAAACCCAAATACCAAAGCCCAATTAAGGAATCACCATATTTGCCAAGAACCAATTTCGGCCCATTAGACCCAATTAAACATAAAAGGCCCATTTGTCATATTTGGACTTAATGGAATGATTTAGGCCCAATTTGGATCCAATCCAATTGACCTAAACCAACTTGGCCCAACCAAGCCCATTAGGCCCAAATACAACATTTTAAGCCCAATTCTAAATTAAGCCCAACTAATTAATTTTAATATTCCAAATATCATGATTTAATTAATTAAAGTGCTTAGCCATGATTAACTTATTTAAATTAACATTTCCAAAATACTAATCTAATTAATTAATCATGCTTATTCATCATCAATACATGTCCAACATTATTGAAACAAAAATCATCACATTTACATGCTTTGAAGCTTACGACATTTAGGGATTTTAAACAACGATTTCGATTTCAATCCAATTAAATCATTAATCAATTTATCTCAAGTCTTTAAACTCATCCAATGATCAAAAGAAACAAAAAATACCATGACTTTTAGGGCATATAGTATTCGGCCAAGCCTTGCAAATTTGGGAAAAGTAATCCAATTAATTTTTCTACAAATTGATCATGCATAACTCCAAGTTTTTAACATACAAGCATTCTCAAACAAATAATTTGATCAAAACATACTTAAATAAAAAAATACCCAAATCAAGAATATAAACCATATGTTCAATTTCATGCTTAATAAGGCTAATGATACCATTGTTGGTCTCTAAGACATTCCAAGATCATAAAAAGCAATGAAATCATGTGAATACGAAAATAAAGTATGGCGGAATCATACTTACAAAGAACAGATGTTGGATGCGTTGAACACAAAAATTCCTTGTTGAAGTTTCGGCCAATGTGTCCTTTGAGAAGTCTCCAAGCTTCCTCTTTGAATGTTGAATCCAAGATCCAAGCTTTGATCTTTGATTCCAAGCTCAAAGGATTAGTTTCCTTAACAACTTGATATGATTCCTTGAATGTGCTAGCAAGATTAGAAAGAAAAATAATTTTTCCTTCTTGGTTTGAAGCTCACGGTTTTGAGCTATTGGGAGAGAGAGAGAGTTTTCAATTTCTTTTCTTTTTGTTTTCTAAAAACCTTCTCGAAAAAATCCTTCTCATTTTTTTGGTATATGCTTTTCCAAAAAGCAAAAGGCAAAATGGAGGGAAAATGGCATTCAATGCCTTCAACAACTTGTTGGTTTCTATAATTAGTCCCAAGATCAAAATGAACAATGAAACATGAATGAATAACGAAGAAATATGGCGGAAACATACTTACAACGATCGGTTTAGGATGTGATAAACAACAAAATTTCTTCCTCCAAGAGCTCCAAGAATTCGGCCAAGGCAGTCCACAATGCTTCAAGCTTTGTTTTGTCTTTCCAAGCTCTTGAATAAGTTTCCCTATCACCTCTTGATGATCCTTGAAGAGTGCTAGCCCTTGGTGAATTTTTGCAACAAGAGTTCACACATTTTCTTCACAAAATTTAGCTTAGAAAATGAAAATGGGAGAGCCCAAAAACTGCACACAGTTTCGGTAATGGGAGAGAGAGGAGAAGATGAAGATTTGATTTCCAAAATCAATATTAATTGTTTCAAAAACAATTGTAAATGATATACCAAACCTTGGTTGGTATAAGTCATTCACCTTACTTTGACTTGGAGTGTTTTACACTATTTAACCAACCCACCAAAACCCATCAAGCTAAAGTGAATTACTTGACTAGTGATGTGATGGTTGATGTGACATGTGGGCCCCACTCGATTCCGAATGGGTAAAATAACAAGCTGTGTGATATTTAACTAGGTAGATCTCGAAGATCAATTGGATCCAATCCAATTCCTAGATCCGGTAGGTGGACATCCAAGTCCGTAACATATATATAATATATATGCCAATATATCCAATATATTTTCCTAACCTTTTTCCTCTGAATCAACTAAGCCTTGGCTTTGGCACAATAAGCTTAATGATTCCAGTTAAGTGGGACCCATTGACATGGAAAGTTTCGTAATCAATGTCGATGGACAAGAAGTGATCTTGACTTTGGCCAACAAATCACGACTTGGACAAGACACCGATATGGAACAAAACTCTCATGATTCAAACACATCCGCAATTGACAAAGGTCTTGACTTTGGCCAACAAACCAATGCCAACTTTGGATCTTGAGTAAGAATCACTCAACGAAAGGAAAAACGCTTAATATGATTTGAGGGTTTTTCACGTAAATTGGCAACCAATTTATTATCTTTGTTAAGGTCTCATCATACACCCTTAAGCATGCTTCTAAAACATCA
This sequence comes from Zanthoxylum bungeanum, assembly GCA_019454045.1. Classification (NCBI taxonomy): domain Eukaryota; kingdom Viridiplantae; phylum Streptophyta; class Magnoliopsida; order Sapindales; family Rutaceae; genus Zanthoxylum; species Zanthoxylum bungeanum. Next base: position 74,487 of record SKCR01031717.1, on the reverse strand, counting down.
TAAGGCGCGAAAAGTAAATTAACAACGATATGCGGATGGATATTTAAACAGATTATTCCTAGAACAAATCTCTTCATTTCCTCTCTCGGCTAGCACTATTCTACTTCTACCCAATTACATAGTACAATAATAGAAACCTCATTAACATTTAGGGGAATTAGGTGAGAAGAGAATACAAAGAGATAATAAGAGATAAGGCTGGACAAGCAGGTCCAATTTATAAATTCCAAATTTACAATAATTTCCAAAATTACCCTTTCCCTTCTAATATCCATCCGATATACGGTATTCATTCAACACATCCATATATTCATTCATAGCATGCATTACAACCAATCTAATCCAATTAATTAGTCTTTAATTATGTGACCATCCAATGTTCAAACAACGATTTGATTTTGCGCGAGTCCAACTCGTTTGAGAATAAGTAATCAAAGTACGAATTCTTTGAATTATATCGAACTACTCGTTAGATCTAATTTAAGTCGTATTCAATACTAATTCTATTATTTAATTCAAAATTAAATATTTACACTTTTTAATGCGCTTTAACGACTTAGATTCCAAATCTAATCTTATCGGGTCTCAAAGCCCAACTAACATCCAATGTTCGTTTAATTAAAGTCTGATGGGCTTTCAATTGATTTCATAAGGCATGGGCTTTGGTCAATCCGGGTCAAACCCAATTACCAAGCCCAAGTAAGGAATCACCCTCATTTGCCATAAAACCAATATCAAGCCCATAAGGCCCAATTAAACTTTAAAGCCCATTTATTACATTTGGACTTAATGGAATGATTTAGGCCCAATTTGGATCCAATCCAATTTGCCTAAACCAACTTGGCCCAACCAAGCCCATTATGCCCAAATATAATAATTTCAAGCCTATTTCAAAATTAAGCCCATTAACCAAATTTTAAAAATTCCAAATTTTATAACTTAGCTAATTAAAGTGTAATACATCAATTAATTAACTAAATCAATATTTCCAAAATACAATTTAACCAATTAATTATGTATCTAATTGTCCAATTATTGTCCAACAATTTTTGAATCAAAAATCAAGTCCATACATGCCATATAGCTCTCGGCCAAGGTGAAGATTTTAGTCCGATTTCCTTTTTCAATCCGATCGAATTACAAATTGACTAATCCATTCGTTTCAACTCATCCAATGATCATCAAAACAAAATTTTCCAAGAGCCTGGGGTTACATACACATTCGGCCAAGCCTAATGGTGGGGCAAATTTTGATCCAATCACAATTTGTTGAAATTGATCCAATCCAACCTCATTTCATCAACATACAAGCATACTCAAACATTCAATTTCATCAAATCAAGCTCACATTGATTTTCCCCAAATTTTACCCTAATACATTTCATGTTCATTTTATGATCAATGATACCATTGTTAGTTTCTATGATTAGTCCCAAGATCAAAATTAACAATGAAACATGAATGAATAATGAAGAAATATGGCAGAAACATACTTACAACGATCGGTTTAGGATGTGATGAACAACAAAATTTTCTCCTCCAAGAGCTCCAAGAATTCGGCCAAGGCAGTCCACAATGCTCCAAGCTTTGTTTTGTCTTTCCAAGCTCTTGAATAAGTTTCCCTATCACCTCTTGATGATCCTTGAAGAGTGCTAGCCCTTGGTAAATTTTTGCAACAAGAATTCACACATTTTCTTCACAAAATTTTGCTTAGAAAATGAAAATGGGAGAGCCCAAAAACTGCACACAGTTTCGGTAATGGGAGAGAGAGGAGAAGATGAAGATTTGATTTCCAAAATCAATATTAATTGTTTCAAAAACAATTGTAAATGATATACCAAACCTTGGTTGGTATAAGTCATTCACATTACTTTGACTTGGAGTGTTTTACACTCTTTAACCAACCCACCAAAACCCATCAAGCTAAAGTGAATTACTTGACTAGTGATGTGATGGTTGATGTGACATGTGGGCCCCACTAGATTCCAAAAGCGAGTGGGCCCGCAAACACTCACGGGCTCGGGTTCGCTAATTCCGAATTAACGAACTTCTGTCGGGACGTAATTTAAATCGAATTTAATTGAATAATTATGCTTAGCAAAATTACTATTCACGTCACTAACGAATTAATTCTAAATTAACTCGTTCGCCCGAATTAAAATCTAATTTTAATTCCGCGTCGAAATCTAATTCCGAATAATATATCGAATACATTATTTTAATGTTTAATTCCAAATTAATCTTTCTCTCTCTTCAAATAGTACTTTATCCAAGATAAAGTCTCTCCGCAATTAATCCCAGATTAATTAAGCTCGAATTATACGTCAGTAGTGAATCTTCGGGAAGCGACCCATGAGATCCTTGGATATGTTGGCAGTAAATACGGTCGTCGGACTATCCGAACACGTACGTACCTCGTACTACGTTTTTACCGATTTACGAGACAAGGTTGGCTTCTAGCAAAGCGCCAAGCCTACCCAATTCTCCAGAAATATTATTACTGGAATATACGATCTGTAACAGGTGTAGTATACCGTAGTATTGTGTATTACGATCCAGTATCCGATGTCACATGCGAGGCCTGGGGCTGGAATAGTGTCTGCCCCGTATGAAACACTTATCGGATATCAAGCAACTAGTCTCTTTGAACCGGATAATCATGACCTTGTCATATTATCCCGATGGTTGCAACACTATAGAGAACCAGTTCTGAATCCATGCGTGATCATCATCTCCATATGTCTGAAGTGATACTTCCGTCTTGACATCACATCCAATACACTACGATTCTCAATAAACCCAGAAGAGGCGTACACAGAACCTGTTAAAGTCCTGGACGACCAAAACCAAAGTTTACCGATAGTCGCAAGTACTAGCGATGCAAGTCTCAGGTTAAGACCAAATACACCTACCCTGAAGCGAACTCCCATAGACACATATACATACTACCAATGGGATTCCGCGGGGTCTATCCAGAGCGAAGTTGTTTTCCGTACCATTGGCAAAACACAACCTCATATCGCACTTCCATAAGTATCTTATACTTAAATATATGAGAACTATGCTGTTATGCCCTCACAACGCGCACAAGTGCAATACTAGTCTATTCCACATTATCGATGTCCAATCTCGATAATACTACGACTAGGGATATTTAATGATTAAACCTTTATGGATTGATACTGTCTCATATCATCTCAATCCGGAACTAATCATATGGACTTTTACCATTTATATATGAAAGTAAATAAATTACAAAACGGTAAAAGGCAATTTCATTACTACATAGTTAATTTTGTACAAAAACACAATGTCTTTTACAAAACAGTGACGCTATGGGTCATAACTGTCCAACACAACTCCCATCATGAATAGTGACTGGTTGTCAATCACTAAAAGGTGACATGACTTCCATCACTAAAGTGACAGGCGATGTGACTTGCGATGTGACTTGTGGGCCGCACTTTAATTCAAAATATGAGTGGGCCCGCAAACACGTTCCGGGATTGGGTTCGTTAATTCCAAATTAACAAACTTTCCATTGCGATGTTACTAAATCAAATATAAATAAATAATTATGCCTATCAAAATAACTGTTCACGTCGTTCGCGAATTAATTCTAAATTAATTCGTTAACCCGAATTAAAATCCAATTTTAATTTCGTGTCGAAATCTAATTTCGTTTAATATATCGAATATATTATTTTATCGATTAATTCCAAATTAATCGTTCTCTCTCTTCAAATAGTATTTTATCCCAAATAAAATCTCTCCGCAATTAATCCTAGATTAATTATGTTCGAATCATACGTCATCGGTGAATCTTCAAGAAGCAACCCATGAGATCCCTGGAATTGTTGGCAGTAAATCCGGTCATCGGACTATCCGAACACGTACGTACCTCGTACTATATTTTTATCGATTTACGAGACATGGTTGGCTTCTAACAAAGCACCGTGCCTACCCAATTCTCCAGAAATATTCTTAAAGGAATATATAATCTATGTCAGGCGTAGTATACGTAGTATTACGTATTACGATCTAGTATCAGATGTCACATGCAAGGCGTGGGGCTGGAATAGTGTCTGCCCCGTACGAAGCATATATCGGATTACAAGCAACTAGTCTCTTTAATCGGATAATCATGACCATGTCATATTATCCTGATGGTTGCAACCAATTTAGAATATCAGTTCTGTATCCCTGCCTGATCATCATCTCCATATGACTGAAGTGATACTTCCATCTTGACATCACACCCAATACACTACGATTCTCAATAAACCCAGAAGAGGCGTACACAAAACCTATTAAAGTCATGGATGACCAAAACCAAAGCTTATTGATTGTCGCAAGTACTAGCGATGCAAGTCTCAGGTTAAGACCAAACACACCTACCCTGATGCGGATTCCCATAGACACATAGTCATACTACCAATTGGATTCTGTGGGGTCTATCCAGAGCGAAGCTGTTTCCGTACCATCGGTAAACACAACCTCTTATCACACTTGCATAAGTATCCATTACTTAAATATATGAGAACTATGTTGTTACGCTTCCATAACATGCACAAGTGTAATACTAGTCTATTCCGCATTATCGATGTCCAGTCTCGATAATACTACGACTATGGATATTTAATGATTAAACCGTTATGGATTGATACTGTCTCATATCTTGTAATCCGGAACTAATCATATGGACTTTTATCATTTATATATTTAAGTAATCAAATTACAAAATGATAAAATACAATTTCCATTGTCACATAGTTAATTTATACAAAAACCACAATGTCTTTTACAAATAGTGACAATATGGGTCATAATTGTCTAACATTAACACGTGAGGATGCATATGCCCTGTACATAGGACTGACAGATCCTATCTTGATACGCACTGGATATCATGAGCATCAGTCCACACCCAATGAACAGGCGGAGGTCTGATCATGAATAGATCAGTGACGTGATTGCCATAAAAGTGTGGAGAATAACTCATATATCCCACTGTGGTATCTCAAGTCAAAGGACCACTATGCTCGCCCAACTCAAGAATATTCCTATTGACATTGGTGTATTATCTATTAGAAAATCTTCAGTGCGTCATTCAGTGTTTATCAAATAAACACATACATGTCTATATGAGTCTCCCGAGACTCATGGTTCATTGGGATAAACCATCGGACCAAGTCACGATATGCGATATATACTGGTCTCAGCAGATTTTACTAACCGAACCGTGTTAGTAAATCTTGACCATGAACTTTATTTAAGGATATACATCTTATAATGTGCTTCCCAATGTCAATTACAACTACGTTGTAACAGCGCACTATATTGTAAATCTTATGGTCTTTGTCTAATATACAAGTATCACTAAACCAGATTTAGTTTCGATCTAATCATAATCAGATATCTAATCGTAATTAGATCGAATAAGTGTATAAAAGACAAAGGTGCTACCATTAAATTAGTAATATTATGGAAAATAGAATTGCTCGTATTTATGAATCGGACATAAATACGATCCAGATTGGCACTCTGAGCACCAATCCTAACAAAAAGAAAAGTAACAAGAAAGTTATTTTGGTCCTTTAAAGTCCTTAAATTGATCCTCAAGTAGGAGTGTCCTCCAGAGCAAAAATGTATATGATACTTATCAAAGGTGGGTACAGCCAATGAAAAGACCCACAACTACTTGTTGGCAGGGATGTCCGATGTTCTTGCTACAAAACATGAACCAATGGTTATAACATCTATAGTGATGCAGTCATTGCAAGACATGTTCGGGTACCCTTTGGAGTGGTAACGTCATGAGACCTTAGTCTCAGTGATGACCACGAAGATGAAGGAATGGACATCCATCCAAAAGAACGTCTTGAGGATAATAACACACTTCAATGTAGCCGCTCCATAGCTATGTGACCATTATAATGAGATCTATATTGAAGAGTTTCATACAGTTTGAGAGAAACTATTTTATAAACGAGTTGATTTTCACTCTTACATAACTGCTAAATGAGCTCACCTCTTTGGAGTCCATGCTAATGGATCATCGTAAGCCTAGCGGAGAGGTAAGTGTTGCCGAGTCTTTCAAAACTACAAAGAAAATAAAGAAGCAATAGGAAGACAAAAGGTACAACTACTTGATATATGGAAAGACCTTGATAAATGTAACTTTATCATGAGAGTCGGGACAAAGGATGTTGTTTCAGTAAAAGCAATGGGCGTTATCAGTTTTCAATTTTCAAATAAAAGTTATTTGAGTTTAAATAAAGTGTTGTTTATTCCCGTTTTATCGTAAAAATTTAATTTCTGTTTTAAAATTATTGCATGATGGTTTCCATTTTATTTAAAGTATAATAGTTGTTATTTTAAAAATGGATTACCAATATGCAAAGGAAACTATTAGATAACTTATATGTGTTAAAACTGTTAACACATAGCTTACTGTTCAACACTAAGATGTTTAAGGTTGAAAAACTCAAAACTAAACAGCAAAGGTTTCCTCACAATAACTCATATCTATCGTATCTCAGGCTTGGCCATATTAACATTGACAAGATAAATAGATTAGTAGAAAGTGGATCCTTAAGTCAGTTAAAGGATCGCAACTTACTAGTCTATGAGTCTAGTCTAGAAGGTAATATGACTAATAGACCCTTTATTGGAAAAGAGTTATGAGTCAATTAATCACTAAGTGGTTATGAATATTTTATCATATTTATTGATGATTATTCTAGATATGTGCATGTTTACTAAATACAACATAAATCATGTACCTTTGAAAAGTTCAAAGAGTATCGTGCTAAGGTTGAAAACCGATTGGGTAAGGACATCAAAATTCTACAATCAGATCGTGAAAGATAATACCTCGACAATGAATTTGAGGAGTTCTTAGTTGAGCATAGGATAGTATCCCAACTCATAACACTTGAAACACCACAGCAGAATGGTGTTGCAGAAATAAGAAATCAAACCCTAGACATTATGAGATCAATGTTTATTGACAATTCATTACCTAGTTCCTTTTAAGGGTATACATCAAAAACGACAATGGATATCCTTAACGTAGTTCCATTTAAGTCTATTCCTAAGACACCAGTAGAGTTCTGGAGCGGTCACAAAGCTAGTTTGTAATATTTCCGCATATGGAGGTGTCCATCGCATATGCTGAAGAACAAGACTATAAAGTTGGAGCCGCGTTTAAGGTATGTCTATTTTTAGGCTATCCTAAAGAGACTATGGGTGGATTCTTTTATAGTTTAAATAGATCAAAGTATTTGTATTTCTTGAGGACGACTCTATGAAAGAATTCAAGCCTCGCAGTAAAATGATACTCGAGAAATTACTTTCTGATTAAACCAATGTATCATCAACAAAATTTATTGATAATTACAATAACATAATACTTTTGACATCTGAGCATCAGATGCAGTAATATATGGAGAGTCTACCACCTAGACGCAGTGGGAGTGTTATGCGATAACTTGATCGCTATCTAGAGATTGGAGAGGCAAAACTTGTCACATCCAGTAATGATATAGATGATCCATTGAGCTATTATAGTGCAATGGATGATCATGATATAAAGGAATGACTCTAAGCCATGAATCTCGAGATGAAGTCTGTGTACTCCAACTCAGTCTGAGATCTTATAGGTCAACCTGATGGGGTCAAACCTATAGGTTGCAAGTGAATCTATAAGAAGAGTATATGAGTAGATGGGAAGGTACAAACCTTCAAAGTTAGGTTAGTGGCCAATGGTTATACCTAGAAAGAGAAAGTCGACTAAAAGGAGATTTTCTCACCAATAGTCATGCTTAAATCCATTCACACTTTTCTATCCATTGCCATATATTATGAATATGAGATATGAAAGATGGATGCCAAGACAACATTCTTGAATGGTAGTCTTGATGAGAGCATCTATATTGTACAACCAGAGAGCGTTGTCTAAGGTCAATATCAAAAAGTTTACAAGCTGCAAAGGTCTATTTATGAACTGAAGCAAGCATCTTGATCTTGGAAAATAAGATTTGATGAGATGATCAAGTCTTATGATTTTGAGCCAAACACCGATGAGCCTTATGTATACAAGCATATCATTTGGGATAAAGATTTTTTTCTCATATTATACGTCGATGATACTTTACTAATTGAGAATGAAGTAAAAGTTTTAACAGAAGTACATTTCTGACTAGCTAACTAATTCTAAATGAAAGATTTGGGAAATGCGAGTTGTGTACTTGAGATCCAGATTATTTAGGATCACAAGAGATGACTATTAACTGTGTCTCAAGCATCTTATATCGAGAAGATTGTTATACGATTTTGGATGTTGAATTCCAGGAAAGGTAATTTACATATTCGATATGGAATTCACTTGTCAAATGAACAGTTTCCAAAGACACCTCAAGCAGTTGAGGAGATGATACATATCCCACATGTCTCTATTGTTGGAAGTCTCAAGCATGATATGTTTTGCCATGCATGAGACTGGACAACAGTTATGTAGTGGGAGTAGTCATTATTTTTCAGTCTAACCTATGATTAGATCAGTGGGAACTGTAAGGCATGTTCTCAAGGATCTTAAAAGTACGAGAGACTAAATGCTTGTATAATTTGGAGATGATATGATCCTTAGAGGATATACAGATTCTGATTTTCAGACGGATGTAGATAATGGGAAATCAACATCTGAATCGGTATTCACCCTAGTTAGTGGATCCATAGTATGGAGGAGTATAATGCAATCTAGCATTACGAACTCCACCATGGAGGCTGAGTATGTAGCAACTTGTGAAACGGCTAAGGAAGCAGTATGGCTCCATAAATTCTTGGGAGATCTGGAAATTATTCCAGACATGGATAAACCACTCACACTTTATTGTAATAATAATGGTACAGTGGTAAATTCCAAAGAACTAAAAAGCCACAAGAGATGGAAGCATATAAGAGGAAATATCATCTCTTTAAGGGGATGTTAGAGATAGCGTTATGCAGAGAACATGACTGATCCGTTTACAAAGACCTTGTCGGCTAAAGTGTTTGAAGGTCACCTAGAGGGTCTGGGATTACATGACATGTCCCATTTGCTCTAGCACAAGTGGGAGATTGTTGGGATATATGCCCTAGAGCTTCATGTAATGTAAACAGAATTATTTTTTATGGAATAAAATATGCATTATTCATTTATCAAAATGTTTAATTTAAATCACATATTGTAAATTATCTTGTTTACTCTTGATTACTCATGTGCTTTCAGACTTACTGTATGAGTATCATATACAACATGATTTAAGTCTATAGAAAGTAATTTAAAATAGTCCATAGAGAGCAAGCAAAGCGGGTACTTTATTTGTGGTTTATCTATAGTTATGGTCCATTCTATAATTATATGACGAATTTGATCAGAGATCGTCCATGTGGTTACATGAGAATGAAGGCACCTTATATGATGTGATCATATAGGACTGGACCTAGATAGAAATGAATTTCTTATAATATCTGTTAAATAAAGAAATTCATTTCAATCTACTAGATGGTCATATATGGATTGATCTAAATCTTGAGTGTACTATGAACTCTTGCATGGCAGGCTGTGTCCTTTGATTTACAAAGGTGAGGTTTGTTGGACAATTATGACTTATAGCATCACTATTTCTACAGAACACGGCGTTGTTGTACAAATTAACAATCTGACAAATGAAATTGCTCTTTTATCATTTGTAATTGGTTTACCGAGATACATAAATGATAAAAGTCTATATGATTAGTACCGGATTAATAATATATGAGACAGTATTAATCCACTAAGGTTTAATCATTAAATATCCCTAGTCGTAGTATCAATATTAATCCACTAAGGTTTAATCATTAAATATATCTAGTCGTAGTATTATCGAGACTGGACATCGATAATGCGGAATAGACTATTATTACACTTGTGCGCGTTATGGAAGCATAACGGTATAGTTCTCATATATTTGGGTATTGGATACTCATGCAAGTGTAATAGGAGGTTTTGTTTACCAACGGTATGAAAACAGCTTCTCTCTGGATAGACCCCTCGGAATCCCAATGGTAGTATGACTATGTGTCTATAGGAATCCGAATCAGGGTAGGTGTATTTGGTCTTAACCTGAGACTTGCATCACTAATACTTGTGACAATCAGTATACTTTTGTTTTTTTCATCCGGGGCTTTAACAGGTTCCGTGTACGCCTCTTCTGGGTATTCTGAGAATCGTAGTGTATTGGGTGTGATGTCAAGATGGAAATATCACTTCAGTCATATGGAGATGATGATCACGTAGGATGCGGAACTAGTACTCTTAAGTACTGCAGTCATCGGGATAATATGACTAGGTCATGATTATCCGATTATAAAGACTAGTTACCAGAGATCCGATATATGCTTTGTACGGGACAGACACAATTCCAACCCAGACCTAGCATGTGACAATCGATATTGTATCGTAATACGCAATATTATGTATGCTACGCCTGACAAAGATTAAATATTCATTTAAAGAATATTTCTGGAGAATTGGGTAGGCATGGTGCTTTGCTAGAAGCCAACCAGGTCTTGTAAATCGGTAAGAGCGTGGTACCAGATACGTACGTATTCAGATAGTCCGATGACTGTATTTACTGCCAACATATCCAGGGATCTCTTGGGTCGCTTCCCGAAGATTCACCGTTGAGATTTGACTCGAACATAAAATTAATCTGGGATTAATTATGAAAGAGAAAATTAATCTGTGATTAATTACGGCAATGAATTAATCTGGGATTAATTACGGCAATGAATTAATCTGGGATTCATTAAAAGAGAAAGAATTAATCTGGGATTAATTGCGACGAGAATATATCTGGGATTAAATTCGTCGAGAAGAGAGAACGCGATTAATTTAGAATTAATCGGTGAAGTAAATTTAATAGTGAAATTAGATTTTACTATTTAATTTATTTAATGGGGCTAAAATAACATATCAGATATATTAATTGAAATTAGATTTCAATTTGGAATTAAAATTGGATTTTAATTCAAGCGAACGAATTAATTTGGAATTAATTCGCGAGTGACTTCCGTAATAATTTTGTGAGGCATTATTATTTAATTAAATTGGATTTAATTACATTGCGACGGAAAATTCGTTTAATCGAATTAAACGAAACCAAGCCTGAAGTGTGTTTAGCCACCCAACTTGAATTTTAATTTAAGTGTGGGACCCACTAGTCACATCACTTGTCAAATGTGATGGTGGTAGTTGGCTAAAGTGAATGGTTTTCATAAAACCACTTGCTTTTAACCAACATGGTTTTGGAAAACAATATATAATACACACTTATTTTGGAAACCATTAACTATTCATTCTCTCCATCTTTTTCTCTCAATGCCGAACACCATAGCTCCTTGGAGGAGAAATAATTTTTCTTTCATTTTTTGTTCAAGCTAGCACTGAAAGGAGTGAATCAAGGTGATAGGGAAACTCACCCGAGAGTATGGAACTCGATTTCAAGCTCCGAAGCTTCCAACACATCCAACAAATAAGGAATTTTTGAAGTCTCCTCAACCATTCAATGTGAGTATTCTGCAACTCTCTTGATAATTCACACACAAATCACTCTTAGACGATCTTGGCATGTTCTAGGAACACTAACAATTGGTATCGTAGCGATCTAAGTTTGATTTGGAATTCTAGAGTTCATGACTTTAATTTGGGATTTTTGTGTTTGGAACTTGATTTTCCTAAATTGGATGTTTGGTTGTGGTTGGATGATGATGAATTGGATTTGTGCATCAATAGAATTGAGAAAAATTGATTGGATCAAAAATCCCCAATTCTTGAGCCATGGCCGAATGTAACCCTTGAAAATGCTCATGTTGTTTTTTGAATTTTGACAAATTGGATATGTTAAAAGCATGAAATGAATATTGATTGTTGTTTTAATTAGATTGAAATCAAAAATTGGATGTTATTTCATGTAATTGACGTGGGATGTAAGCATGTTATAGAATTGATTTTGCTTCAATTTGTGTTAGACATGAATTGAAAATGTAGAGCATGATTAATTGAATTAATTAAGTTTTTTGGAAGCATTAGTTTAATTAATTAATTATGGTAATTACACTTGAATTGAATTAATTTGTAATTTGGAATAATGAGTTAATTTAATTTGTTGTAATTGGGCTTAATGGGCTTGGTTGGGCCAAGTTTGGTTTAGGATAATTGGTGGATCCAATTGGGCCTAAAACCATTTTCATAAAGTCCAAATATGATAATTGGGCCTTTAATATTTTAATTGGGCCCAATGGGTCTAAATTGATTTTTGGCCTATGGTGATTCCTAATTGGGCCTTGGCATCTTGGGTTTGACCCATAATTGCCAAAGCCCATGCCTTAAGAATTAATTGAAAGCCCATTGGACTTTAATTGAATAGTATTGGATACTAATTGGACCTTTGAGACCCATAAAGATTGGATTTTGAATCCAAGTCTAAAAGGCACTATTGAAAGTGTAATTATTTAATTTGGAATCAAATATTATTTAGTATTGGATACAATTTAAATTGGATTTAAAATTGTAGTTCGATATAATTCAAGAATACTTACTTTGAGTATTTATTCTTAAACGAGTTGGACTCGCGCAAATCAAATCGTTGTTTGAACATTGGATGGTCATTAATCAAAGATTAATTAATTGGATTAGATTGATTGATAACATGTTTCGTGTCAATACTTGGATGTATGTATGAATAATGTATATCGGATGGATATTAGAAGGGTGAGGGCAATTTTGGAAATTGTTGTAATAAATTTAGAATTTATTAAATTGGACCTGCTTGTCCAGCATATTACCTCTTTTCTCATTGTATTTCTCTTCTCACCAATTCCCCTCAATGTTAATGAGGTTTCTTTAGAAGTATTATGTAATTGGGTAGAAGTATGAATAGTGCTAGTGGGAGAGAGGAAATGGAGAGATTTGTTCTAGGAACAAGTTTATTGTATATCCATCCGCATATCATTATTAAATTTTATCCACGCCTTATTATGCTTTTAGAATGCATGCTTAAGGGTGTATGATGAGACCTAATTAAAGATAATAAATTGGTTGCCAAATCGCGACAAAAACCCTCATTTTAAATTAAGCGTTTTTCCTTCCATTGAGTGATTCTTTCTCAAGATCCAAGATTGCCATTGGTTTGTTGGCCAAAGTCAAGACCTTTGTCCATCGTGGATGTGTTTGAATCACGAAAGCTTTGTTCCATATCATACGCCTTGGGCAAGTTGTGATTTGTTGGCCAAAGTCAAGGTCACTTCTTGTTCATTAGCCTCGATTACGAAGCGTTCCCACTGTCAATGGGTCACGCTTAACTGGTTTCATTAAGCTTGTTGAGACAAAGTCAAGGCTTAGTTGATTCAGAGGAAAAAGGTTAGGGAATATATTGGATATAGTGGATATATTTCAGACTTGGATGTCCACCTACTGGATCTAGGAATTGGATGGGATCCAATTGATCTTAGAGATCTACCTAGTTAAGTTTCATACAATTTGTTGCCCAAAGTCAAGGTTGTGTGTTATTTAACGGGATCCTAGCCCACTAGGAAACTAGGTTTCCTGAGTACTCCACAGAGGGTTAGAGGCTCGCCGAAAAATAGTGGGAGTCAAATATTAAATTTGCAATTTTGTTTAGATACTTGCCAATACGCGCTCATTTCATTTTTTGTCATTAAAAATTTATATATATTAGTTGGACTAATATTCAATTGTTGTTTTAATTAAATAGTAGGACTGTATTCAAACTACTTCATTTATAGTTGATTATATAATTGGATTATAGTAATCAATATATTTGAATTTAACCAATCATTTATAATTGATTATATAGTTAGACTATAGTAATCATTATATTCGATTGTACCCGAAATCGTTGATTGGATAGTTGGACTATTGGAATCAAGATAACTGAAAGATTAGTGTTTAAAACATAATCCTAGGTGAAAATGTCTTTAAGCGGCTTCAATTTTCAAATTGGGAATAGAGCCTCAGGATAGTCCTGGGAGCCAAGAAGTTACTTTATTTGATAAATTGACATCTTGGGCCTGAGCCCGGAGTTGAGCAAATAGTGGAGCATGAGCCTTGGAAGACAAATGGTGATGATAACTTTAGTGTTCAATCTGTTATGTTTGCCGCAATGACTCCTTAATTTCTTCGTCAGAACTAAGGATTAGATCCTTATAGTATGATATTAAAATTGAATGATCTTCATAGATCTATCCTTAGATCTTAGAAGTACTAATTGCAATAGAAAAATCTTAGAGAATTAATTGCTATGCTCAAGAAGACACAACCAGAGTTGCAAAAGGGCAAGAAGCGTAAGGCGCATCTTACTCCTACATCCCAAAAGGTCTAGGCTTGGCCGAAGACTTCTAGAGATGTGAAAATGGGCAAAGGCAAAATCGTCACAGTCTTCTGGGAAGACAAACGACATATCCCAAGATGCCTGCCTAAACTGTGGCAAACGAGGTCACTGGAAGAGTGACTACCGTATGGACAAGGCAAACATGAAGGAAGTGAAAATCGGCTTCAGGTATGTTTGTTATAAACATGTCCACTGCTGGTTTTAAAATTGGATTTTAGATACTGGATGTGGTACATAAATATATGTACTGATATGCGAGATCTGCTGATTAGCAGGAGACTGGCTTCAGTTGAGATCGACCTATGAGTCGGAAACGGACGAGAGTGTTGGTTTCTATTAAGGTCCCGGATCGATTATAAGCATGAAAAACATTGCGAATACATATCGACGAAGTTGCGGAATACTCACATCGATCGGTTGAGACGATTTGAAGCCGAATCAAGCCAAAAAACCCACTGCCTTAGGCCGCCCCACTGCGCAGTTTTGCTCACTGGTTTGAGCTGAATCGGATCTCATTTTGAAGCTCCAAACTTCGTCGGATGAGTCCCGCCCGCCTCATGGGTGGACTTCCCTAACACCTTCGCAATAGTCGCAAGTGTGCTAGCACTTAGATTTTTCCTTGAAAAATCCACTCATTGCTTCCCATAAGTCCACGCCAAAACTGGTATGAAACCAGTAAGTTTTCTTCCATTTTGGCGTGAAGAGAGAAGGAAAAATGGGAGAGAGAGTTGTGTATTAGTTGGTAAATCCTTTTCAAAAAAGGCTTTATATATTTTCCAACCAAAATATCAAGATTTACCAAATAATTATTTACTAAATCAAATGGTAAATGCTTCCACCAACTAACACTATTACACAACCAAAACACATCAACTATTCATTTACTTTATCAAATGACATGTTGTGTGTCCATCACTCAATCAATCACATCCATCAATCAATCAATCAATCACTCAAAGTGACTTTTGATTTGACGCTTGATGTGACGAGTGATTTGACGCTTGATGTGACTTGCATCGCCGCACTCGAATTCGTATACGAATGCACTCGCAATCACACTCGGGCTCGGTTTCGCTAATTCCTAATTAGCGAGTTTTCCGTCGCGTCGTAATTAAATGATTACGCCTAGCGAATTCACTATTCACGTCGCTAACGAATTAATTCTAAATTAATTCGTTCGCCCGAATTAATAAATTTCAATTTCGCGTCGAACGAATCCAATTTCGTAATATATAATAATATATAATTACCGATTAATTCCAAATTAATCTTATCTCTCATCTAGAGATAGATATAGAGAAAATAAATATCTAATTAATCCTAGATTAATTTTCTCTTTCTTCTATATAATCCCAGATTATTAATGAGGGAGTTATGCGTTATCGGTGCATTATCGGGAAGCGACCCATGAGATCCCCGGATAATTCGGCAGTAAATACGGTCGTCGGAGTATCCGAATCACGTACGTACCAAGTACTACGTTCTACGATTACCGAGACAGACATCGGCTTCTAGCAAAGCACGAAGTCTATCCAATTCTCCGGTAATATTCTCTAAGAATATTTAAGATCTATATCAAGCGTAGTATACCAAGTATCGTGTATATCGGCCCAGTATCGGATAATCACGTGCTAGGGCTGGGGCTGGATAAGTGTCTGCCCCGTCCGAAGCACATATCGGATGTCTGGTAACTAGTCTCTATAATCGGATATACATGACCTTGTCATAATATCTCGATGGCTGGCCAGCACTTAAGAGCACTAATACCGTATCCTGCGTGACATCATCTCCACTATGACTGGAGTGATACTTCCGTCTTGACATCACCCCCATACTCTACGATTCTCAATATACTCAGCAGTCGGCGTACATAGAACCGGTTAGAGTCCTAGACGACCTCAACAAAAGTATACTGATTGTCGTAAGCATTAGCGGTGTAAGTCTCAAGTTAAGACCATACACACCTACCCTGATGTCGGACTCCCATAGACACATAGTCATAATACCAATGGGATTCCGAGGGGTCTATCCAGAGCGAAGCTGTTTCCCGTACCATCGGTGAAACACACCTCTATCGCACTTGCATGAGTATCCAATACCCAAATATATGAGAACTATGCCGTTGTGCCCTCACAACGCGCACAAGTGCAATACTAGCCTATTCCGCATTATCGATGTCCAGTCTCGATAATACTCCGGCTAGGGATATTTAATGATTAATCCTTCGTGGACTGATACTGTCTCATATCATCTCAATCCAGGAACTAATCATAGGGACCTCTCTTCATTTATATATCTAAGGTGATCTAATCACAAATGATGAGAGTGCAATTTCCTTGTCACATAGTTAATTTGTACAACAACATTATGATCTGTACAAATAGTGACGCTATGGGTCATGTTATCCAACAATCTCCCACTTGGCACATAGCCAGTCACTCAAGTGTCGAACACCCGAACTATGTACGGTTCGCTCAAATTGCTGAGAAAAGGTTTTCGTCAGCGGATTTCCATGATTATCGTCTGACGTGATTTATACGATCATCATATCGCCACGATGTATGATCCGAAGGAATCAGATGATATAGAAGTATATATCTGGATCGTCGATGAGACCTTTAATTCTTTAGCCTTGTGCTGACGCCTGGCTCAGCTGCTAACAGAACTATATCTAATCTAATTAGATTTATTACCGATCCAAATGGCTTCTATTGCTGCCTCAGCTGCAGCAATAATCCGTATTTGTTGTTTATTTGGCAACAGTATCTTGCTCGGAAGATTTCCAGCTCACTGTCCCGTTATTCAAACTTTATAGTACCGCCGAGTATTTAACTGTTTGAAAACTTGCAGTAGTGATCCCAGTCACTTCAAGTTCTCCTTCTCCATAGTTTAAGACAGCATCTTTAGTTCTCTAAGATACTAACAGATGTCCTTAACTTCAATCCAGTGACTATCACTTGGATTGTCCTGATTGTGACTCCATATGCTCAAAGCGTTATGAGACACCATATCAAGTACATTTTAAATGTACAATTTCCCAGAGAGTGTTAACAACTCCAAATCTATCCCAGTAGATCTTTATTCCTTGAATAAAGGTTGTTACTCCCCAGAATTCTACGGAGAATATCTATGAAAGCCAAGCTTTCAACAATTGCTTTATGGGAATTTCCTTGTCAGTGCTCTCCCACTAACCTCCTTATATACACAAGAATCATTTCGTTTTGAATCAAATCATAACCGTTATGATTATTTCAAAACGACAGTTCCAAGAACCTTATGCTGCTTCAATCCAAAAATGGATCGAATAACCCGCAAACCTTGTTTGTCGGTTATACAAAATCGTCAGGATGTTGTAAGCATCCTCCAAGAGGTTTCCTTTTCAGGAAAGCGATTTTGATCATTAACTGACACATTTCATAAATGAAATATGCAGTATCTTCAAGCATCTTCAAAATGGATTCACCATGGCAACAGGTAAAAGGTTGAACCGTAATCAACACAATGTTGATAACGATACCTTTCTGTCAAAAGCCTAGCTTTGTACGTTTGTATGTTGCCATCCATGTACGTCTTCCTTGAAGGCGTTTACAGTACCAATAGGCATAATGCCTTGCGGTACATCAACTAGTATCCAAACATAGTTGTTATACATGGAATCCATTTCGGACTCATGGCACTTTGCCATAATAAGGAGTCGATACCTTGTATCACTTCCTCGTACGTAGTCGGTTGGTATACCTCCATAAGATTTACATCTTTAAGGGGTTACATCAGAAACCCATACCCCAGATTCATCATTGATGAACTGTTTATGTTCCATTACGGACTTGTGCCTTGAATAGTATTACTCCGATTTTCATCGAGTATCACTATATCCTCCCACTGACCACTGCATATCGGTGTTCCTCTTAGGAAAACCGCATGGTGAGCAACAATTATATTGTTCTCATGTGAGATTTATAAGTACTATACTTATGGTTTCCCTAGGATAACCTATAATTGGCACTTATCCAATTTGGGTTCTAGTTTGGTATCATCCAAACGTTATGCCTAGCATACCCAAATTATTAGGAATGAGAAACCCTGTTTCTTTCCTGTCCATATCCTATATGATATCTGTCAAACATATTTATATGGAACCTTATTCTAAATAAGTTTTGCACTGTTAATACATATCATGTTGAAGGAAATGATAGCTCAGAGCGACTCATGATAAACCTTATCATGTCCAACAAAATTTGGTTTTCGTTCGGACACACCGTCTAACTGACGTGTCTCGGGAGGAGTACCTCATCTGAAAGAATACTATACTCTTTCATGTATGTTTGAAACTTACTGCTTAAGTATTTTCCATTACGGTCTTACCGTGACGGTATAATACTATAGTCGATCTGTTTATCTACTTCGTGTCGAAACTCTAATAGTTTCCGATCTGTGTTCTTCAAAAGAAACACATAACCATAACGTGATGCCACATCCGTTAAGGTCACGAAATATTCATGTTCACATCTAGCCTAGCTAGATATGGGCCCACTAACTTCACCATGAATAGGGCTAACAGATCGATGGCATTTTCACTATTACCAAGTAAATAGTGTTTTAGGTACTTTACCTAATAAACTAGATTCGTAGACTTTATTTGAATAGTCAAATCAGTCCTAGTACCCACTCTTCAAAAGTGCGGATATACGAATCTTGTTTAATTGTGTCCCAGACAACAATGCCACAAATAAGTCTCTATTGATCAAATCAATTTGAGCTATTTATTTGTCATTTTATATGTTTTGAGATTTTAATTATATTCAAAATATAAATTCTGTTATTCACATCTAATGTGTTTATCTCAGTATCATCTTTATATAATGAAACACTTAGTGTTCTAGAATATAAAGGTTTATCCACAATGGATTAAACACTGATATAGAGATAATGTCTCTAGTCAAACTAGTTACATTATAACAGTTCCTAATTTAAGTACACACCCGAAGGGTAGTTCCTAAACTTAGGTATCTACGGTCGAAATAGCGACTTTCGTCCCGTTTCCGATTCGCAGAACAATCTCAGCTTGAAGTCAGTATCCTGCTCAAAGCAGATTCTGAACATCAATACATATATTTTATGTACCACACTAAGTATTTAAAATCTAATTTCAATACTAGTAGTGAACATAACTTTGACAAACATTTTTAAAGTCAGAGCCTTGCCCTTTCTTTAATTCCTTCGTGTCTGCCATATCCAAATGGTAGTCACTTTGGGATATGTCAATTATCCTTTTCAATATTTCAGAAACCTTAGGATAAGCCTTGGGTTTTAGAATATTGAAACGATGTGCACCTCGTGCAACATGCCCAATTGCAAACTTTGACTTTTCACCTCTAGAATAGTCAATTAATTCTCCAAGAATTATTTATTGCAATTTTAATACTTCTTAAATCTAAAATTAGATTTATGACAAGTATATTAAATTAAGCATTAAAGTCATCATTACATAAATCTTCCAAAGATTTTATGCTCTACTTATTTTGCTTAATTTTGGGCTTAAGGTATAATAAGTTATTTTATCAAATAAAGTAACCTATTATTTATTCCCAATTAAAATCATTTAAAATTTTTAATCCAAGATTATATTTTAAATTTCCAACTTTTCAATTTTATCTTGATTACAATAGTCCAACTATTTAATCAACGATTAGTGGTACTATATATAATATAATGATTATAATAGTCCAACTATATAATCAAATATAATCCAAATTAATTAACCTCTCAATTACATTGATTACTATAATCCAATTAAAAATCAACTGTAAACTGAAATTAATTAATTCAAATATATTGATTAATATAATCCAATTATATATAATCAACTATAATACAGTCCAACTGTATATTAAAACAACATTAAATATTTGACGAGTGATATTTGTTTGAGCGCGTATGGCGAGTAATTGAACGAATATTGCAAATTCAATTCTTGCCTCCCACTATTTTTCGTCGAGCCTCTAACCCTCTGTCGAGTACTCGGGAAACCGTGTTTCCTAGTGGGCTAGGATCCCGTTAAATATCACACAATCTTGACTTTGGCCAACAAATTGTATGATAATCAACTAGGTAGATCTCTAAGATCAATTGGATCTCTCATCCAACTCCTAGATCCGGTAGGTGGACATCCAAGTCCGAAACATATATCTTATATATGCCTATATATCCAATATATAGCCTAACCTTTTTCCTCTGAATCAACTAGGCCTTGGCTTTGGCACAACAAACCTAATGATCCCAGTCAAGCGCGGACCCATTGACCATGGAAGCTTCGTAATCAATGTCGATGGACAAGAAGTGGTCTTGACTTTGGCCAACAAACCACAACTTGGACAAGACACCAATATGGAACAAAGCCTCGTGATTCAAGCACATCTTCGACGACAAGGGCTTGACTTTGGCCAACAACCCATGCCAATCTAGGATCTTGAGCAAGAATCACTCAATGGAAGGAAAAGACGCATGATATTTTATGAGGGCTTTTCGCGTGCAAATTGGCTACCAATTTAATTATCTTTGTTAAGGTCTCATCATCATACACCCTTAAACATGCATTCTAAATACATAATAAAGCGAGTATGAAAATAAATAATAATGATATGCGGATGGATACTTAACACATTGATCCTAGATCAAATCTCTCCCTTTCTCACTCAAGCTAGCACTTGTATTACTTCTACCCGTTACACTACACTTCTAAAGAAACCTCATTTACATTGAGGGGAATAGGTGAGAAGAGAATACAAAGAGAATAAAGGTGATAAGGCTGGACACGCAGGTCCAATTTAATAAATCAAATTTATTACAACAATTTCCAAAATTGCCCCACCCACTAATATCCATCCGATATACATTATTCATTCATCACAACCACGTATCACACATAAGCATGCTATCAATCAATCTAATCAAATTAATTAATCTGATAATTATGTGATCATCCAATGTTCAAACAACGATTTGATTTTGCTCGAGTCAAACTCGTTTTTGCGAATAAGTACTCAAAGTACGAATTCATGAATTAAATTAAACTACATCATTAAATCCAATTTAACATGTATTTAATACTAATTCACTATTCAATTCCAAATTAAATATTACACTTTATTTAATAAACCTTTAACGACTTAAATTCCAAATTTAATCGCGTCGGGACTCAAAGCCCGATTGACGTCCAACGTCAATTCAATTCAAGTCTAATGGGCTTTAATTAATTTCTTTAAGGCGTGGGCTTCGGCAACCAAAGCCCAATCAAGGAGTAACCCCATAAGCCTAGAAATCAATTTAGGCCCATTAGGCCCAATTAAACTTTAAAGGTTTATAAGTTGCATTTGGGCTTTATGGTAGTGGTTTTGGGCCCAATTGGATCTAATCCATTTGGCCTAAACCCAACTTGATAAAATCAAGCCCAATTAGCCCAATTACAACATAATAAGCCTAAATCCAATTTAAGGCCTAAATAACTAAATTACATGAATCCAATTCCGCAATTTAATTACCTAAAGTGCATTACATGATTAATCACCCAAATCAATATTTCCAAAACATGAAATTAGTCCAATTAATCATGCTCAATTCATTATCATATGTCCAACACAAAAAATGAAAAAATCAAACCCATTTTACATGCTTCTAAGTCTCGGCCAAGGGAGTAATTTTTGTCCGATTTGAATTTAATCCAATTAATTCCGCAATCGACATCTAATTAACTTCTCGAATGATTTCCAATACATCTAATGTTCAAAAATCAAAAATCCAAGACTTTATGGGCATGATGCATTCGGCCACCTTAAGGAAATTGGGGATTTTTGTTCAATTCAAAATTCAATCCAATTAATCTTAAATTAACATCATCCTACATGATTCTAACTCATCCAATGAATCAAAATCAAAAAATTCCAAGAATTAAAATTTCCCTTTAAATTCGGCCAACATCAATATTTTGGGGAAAATTATTCCAAATCAATTTTCAACAAATTGGTCCAACCAAAATGCAATTCAACATGTTATAAGCATACTTAAACAATCAATTCATTCAAATCATGCTCAACACACATTTACCCAATTTTAAGCCCTAAAATTTTCATGCTCAAACCTAGGCTCTTGATGCCATTGTTGGTTTCTATTAAGGTCCCGGATCGATTATAAGCATGAAAAACATTGCGAATACATATCGACGAAGTTGCGGAATACTCACATCGATCGGTTGAGACGATTTGAAGCCGAATCAAGCCAAAAAACCCACTGCCTTAGGCGCCCCACTGCAGCAGTTTTGCTCACTGGTTTGAGCTGAATCGGATCTCATTTTGAAGCTCCAAACTTCGTCGGATGAGTCCCGCCTCATGGGTGGACTTCCCTAACACCTTCGCAATAGTCGCAAGTGTGCTAGCACTTAGATTTTTCCTTGAAAAATCCACTCATTGCTTCCCATAAGTCCACACCAAAACTGGTATGAAACCAGTAAGTTTTCTTCCATTTTGGCGTGAAGAGAAGAAGGAAAAATGGGAGAGAGAGTTGTGTTATTAGTTGGTAAATCCTTTTCAAAAAAGGCTTTATATATTTTCCAACCAAAATATCAAAGATTTACCAAATAATTATTTACTAAATCAAATGGTAAATGCTTCCACCAACTAACACTATTACACCAAAACACATCAACTATTCATTTACTTTATCAAAGTGACATGTTGTGTGTCCATCACTCAATCAATCACATCCATCAATCAATCAATCAATCACTCAAAGTGACTTTTGATTTGACGCTTGATGTGACGAGTGATTTGACGCTTGATGTGACTTGCGTCGCCGCACTCGAATTCGAAATACGAATGCCCTCGCAATCACACTCGGGCTCGGTTTCGCTAATTCCTAATTAGCGAGTTTTCCGTCGCGTCATAATTAAATGATTACGCCTAGCGAATTCACTATTCACGTCGCTAACGAATTAATTCTAAATTAATTCGTTCGCCCGAATTAAAATCCAATTTCAATTTCGCGTCGAAATCCAATTTCGTTTAATATATCGAATATATTAATTTACCGATTAATTCCAAATTAATCGTTGTCTCTCTCTAGATGATATTTTATCCTAGATAAAATATCTCCGTAATTAATCCTAGATTAATTTTCTCTTTCTTCTATATAATCCCAGATTATTAATGAGTGCGAGTTATGCGTCATCGGTGTATTATCGGGAAGCGACCCATGAGATCCCCGGATAATTCGGCAGTAAATACGGTCGTCGGAGTATCCGAATCACGTACGTACCAAGTACTACGTTCTACCGATTTACGAGACAAGATCGGCTTCTAGCAAAGCACGAAGTCTA
This sequence comes from Zanthoxylum bungeanum, assembly GCA_019454045.1. NCBI lineage: Eukaryota > Viridiplantae > Streptophyta > Magnoliopsida > Sapindales > Rutaceae > Zanthoxylum > Zanthoxylum bungeanum. Next base: position 50,682 of record SKCR01031717.1, on the reverse strand, counting down.
TCCAATTCTCGGTAATATTCTCTAAGAATATTTAAGATCTATATCAAGCGTAGTATACCAAGTATCGTGTATATCGGCCAGTATCGGATAGTCACGTGCTAGGGCTGGGGCTGGATAAGTGTCTGCCCCGTCCGAAGCACATATCGGATGTCTGGTAACTAGTCTCTATAATCGGATATACATGACCTTGTCATAATATCCCGATGGCTGGCCAGCACTTAAGAGCACTAATACCGTATCCTGCGTGACATCATCTCCACTATGACTGGAGTGATACTTCCGTCTTGACATCACACCCAATACTATTACGATTCTCAATATACTCAGCAGTCGGCGTACATAGAACGGTTAGAGTCCTAGACGACCTCAACAAAAGTATACTGATTGTCGTAAGCATTAGCTGTGCAAGTCTCAGGTTAAGACCATACACACCTACCCTGATGTCGGACTCCCATAGACACATAGTCATAATACCAATGGGATTCCGAGGGGTCTATCCAGAGCGAAGCTGTTCCCGTACCATCGTATGGTGAAACACAACCTCCTATTGCACTTGCATGAGTATCCAATACCCAAATTTATGAGAACTATGCCGTTGTGCCCTCACAACGCGCACAAGTGCAATACTAGCCTATTCCGCATTATCGATGTCCAGTCTCGATAATACTCCGGCTAGGGATATTTAATGATTAATCCTTCGTGGACTGATACTGTCTCATATCATCTCAATCCAGGAACTAATCATAGGGACCTCTCTTCATTTATATATCTAAGGTGATCTAATCACAAATGATGAGAGTGCAATTTCCTTGTCACATAGTTAATTTGTACAACAACACTATGATCTGTACAAATAGTGACGCTATGGGTCATGTTATCCAACAGAGAGTCGTTGTTTTGGCCGTAGAAACCTAATTTTTGGGACTGCCCTTTGGCTTGTACTTAAATAGGAGACTGTTATAATGATCTAGTTTGACTAGGAACCATTATCTCTATATCTAGTTTAACATGTTTGCGGGGTATCCTTTATATTCTAAAACACTAAGTGTTTTGTTTATAAATATGATATTGAGATAAGCACATTAGATGAGTATTTATATTTAGAATATAAATAAATCTCAAACATATAATATGATAAAAAAAAGCTCAAACTGAATAAATCTGTTGAGACTTAAAAGTGGCATTGTTGTTTGGGACACATTAACAAGACTCGTATATCCACACTTTCAAAGAGTGGGTACTAGGACAGATTTGATTCTAATTCAAAAGATGTCTAAGAATCTAGTTTATTAGGCAAAATGCCTAAAACACCTTTTACTTGGTAAAAGTGCAAGTGCCACTGATATGTTAGCCCTCGTTCATAGTGACGTAAGTGGGCCCATGTCTAGCTAGGCTAGAGGTGGATATAAATACTTCGTAACCTTTACGGATGTGGCATCGCGTTACAGTTATGTGTATCTTATGAAACACAAGTCCGGAACTTTTGAGTAATTCAAAGAGTTTCGACACGAAGTAAGAAAACAGACAGGTAAAAGTATTAAAAACATCACGATTGGACCGTAGTGGAAATACTTAGGCAATAAGTTTCTCGACTATTAGAAAGAGTATGATATTCTTTCATAGAGGACTCCTCCCGAAACACCTTAATTTGACGGTGTGTCTGAACGGAGAAACCGAACTTTGTCGGACATAGTAAGGTTAATAATGAGTCGCTCTGAGCTACCAATTTCCTTCTGAGGATACGCATTAAACAATGCAATACTTATTTTGAATAAGGTTCCATGAAAATCTGTTAGACAGACTTCATATTAGATATGAACAGGAAAGAAACCAAGTTTCTCATTCCTGAAGATTTGGGAATGTTGGGCATACGTTAAATGTTTGGATGATACCAAACTAGAACACATATCGGATAAGTGTCTATTTGTGGGTTGTCCTAGGGAAACCAAAGTATAGTACTTATACAACTAACAAGAGAACAATGTAATTGTTGCTCTTCATGCGGTATTCCTAAGAGGAATTCCTATATGCAGTGGTAAGTGTGAGGAAAATAAAACTCGATGAAAATCAGAGTAATACTGTTCTTGGCACAGACTCCTTTACGGAACACAAACAGTTCATCAGGGATGAAACTATACCATAATCTTCGAATAAACAAGAACCGCGTAGGTCGGAGAGAGTCAGAAAACAACCTGGGAGGTATGGGTTTCTGATCTCACCTCATTTAGATGTCAATCTTATTGAGGAAGACGAACCAGCTACGTATGAGGAAGTGATACAAGGTATCGACTCCATTTATGGCAAAGTGCCATGAAGTCCGAAATGGATTCCATGTATACAACCAAGTTTGGACACTAGTTGATATACCAGAAGGAATTGTGCCTATTGGTACTAAATGAGTCTTCAAGGAAGACATACATGGATGCCAACATATAAATGTACATAGCTAGGCTTGTACAAAAATGGTATCGTCAATGACATAGTGTCGACTACGACGAAACTTTTTCACTTGTTGCCATGATTAAATCCATTTGGATAATGCTTGCTAATACTGTATGTTTCATTTATGAAATATGGTAGCTGAGCGTCAAAACCGTTTTCATTAAATAGAAACCTTTTGAAGGATGTTTGAATGCAACATTCTGACGGTTTTGTTGTACAAAACATGCAAACAGGGTTTGCAAGTTAAATCAATTCATTTATGGATTGAAGCAATCATTGCGTTCTTGGAACCATCGTTTTGATGTAATCATAGTGGTATATGATTTAATTCAAAACGAATATGATTCTTGTGTCTATAAGAAGGTTAGTGGGAGCGCACCAATAATAAATGTCCTATAAGTTGATGATGTATTGCATCTTAGCAATAATATTCCCATAATATAATCGGTGAAAGCTTGGCTTTCATTAAAATTCTCCATGAAATACATGGGAGAAGCAGGCTTTATTCTAGGAATAAAGATCTACTGGGATAGATCTAGAAAGCTGCTAACACTCTCTCAGTGTTTGTACGTTTTGATATGTACGCGACCTAGTGTCTAATATGCTTTGAGCATATATAGTCACAATCAGGCCGATCCAGGTGATGGTCACTGGATTGATGTTAAGAACATCCTTAACTATCTTATATGAACTAAGGATGCTTTCTTAAGTTATGGAGAATGAGAACTTGAGGTGACTAGGTTCACCGATGCAGGTTTCAAAACTGATAAAAATGACTGTAAGTCGCAATAAGGGAACTACATAGTTTGAATAACGGAACAGTGAGCTGGAAATCTTCCAAGCAAGATACTGTTACCGAATAAATAACAAAGCGGAACATTAATGCAGCTGAGGCAGCAAAAGAAGCATTTTGGATCTATATAATCATAATTGGATTAGGTATAGTTCTGTTAGCAGCTAAGCTGGGCTACAGCACAGACTAAAGAATTACGGTCTCATCAACGATCCAAGTATGTAATTCGAGTATTTCATCTGATTTGTCGGATCATACATCGTGGCGATGTGATGATCGAATAACACATCAGATGATAAGATTGTAAATCCACTGACGAAAGCTGTTTCTCATCAGAAATTTGAGCAAATCGTACATAGTCAGGTGTTAGACACTTGAGTGATTGGCTATAGGCCAAGTGGGAGATTGTTGGACAATTATGACCCATAGCATCACTATTTGTACATAACATGGCGTTGTTGTACAAATTAACTATGTGACAAAGGAAACTGCTCTTTTATCATTTATAATTGGATTACCGAGATACATAAATGATAAAAGTCCATATGATTAATATCAGATTAATAAGATATGAAACAATATTAATCCACTAAGGTTTAATCATTTAATATCCATATCCATAGTATTATCGAGACTGGACATCGATAATGCAGAATAGACTAGTATTACACTTGTGCGCATTATGAAAGCGTAACTGTATAGTTCTCATATATTTGGGTATTAGATACTCATGCAATTGTAATAGGAGGTTCTGTTTTCCGATGGTACGAAAATAGCTTCGCTCTGGATAGACCCCTCGAAATCCCATTGGTAGTACGACTATGTGTTTATGGGAATCCGAATCATGGTAGGTGTATTTGGTCCTAACCTGAGACTTGCATCGCTAATACTTGCGACAATCAGTATACTTTGGTTTTGGTCGTCTGGGGTTTTAACAGGTTCTGTGTACGCCTCTTCTGGGTATTCTGAGAATCGTAGTGTATTAGGTGTGATGTCAAGATGGAAGAATCACTTCAGTCATATGGAGATGATGATCACGTAGGATACGAAACTAGTACTCTTAAGTACTGCAGTCATCGGGATAATATGACTAGGTCATGATTATCCGATTATAGAGACTAGTTACCAGAGATCCGATATATGTTTCGTACGGGGCAGACACTATTCCAGCCTCAGACCTAACATGTGACAATCGATACTGGATCGTAATACCCAATACTACGTATGCTACGCCTGACAAAGATTACATATTCATTTAAAGAATATTTCTGGAGAATTGGGTAGGCACGGTGCTTTGCTAGAAGCCAACCATGTCTTATAAATCGGTAAGAGCGTGGTATCAGGTACGCACGTATTCGGATAGTCCGATGACCGTATTTACTGCCAACATAACCAGGGATCTCTTGGGTCGCTTCCCGAAGATTCACCGTTGAGATTTGACTCGAACAGAAAATTAATCTGGGATTAATTATGAAAGAGAAAATTAATCTGGGATTAATTACGGTAATGAATTAATCTGGAATTAATTAAAAGAGAAAGAATTAATCTGGGATTAATTGCGACGAGAATTTATCTGGGATTAAATTCGTCGAGAAGAGAGAACGAGATTAATTTAGAATTTATCGGTGAAGTAAATTTAATAGTGAAATTAGATTTTACTATTTAATTTATTTAATTGGGCTAAAATAATATATCTGATATATTAATTGAAATTAGATTTCAATGTGGAATTAAAATTGTATTTTAATTCAAGCGAACGAATTAATTTGGAATTAATTCGCGAGCGACTTCTGTAATATTTTTATGAGGCATTATTATTTAATTAAATTGGATTAAATTACGTTGCGACGGAAAATTCGTTTAATCGGATTAAACGAAACCGAGTCCGAAGTGTGTTGAGCCACCCAACTTGAATTTTGAATTTAATTGTGGGACCCAGTAGTCACATCACTTGTCAAATGTGATGATGGTAGTTGGCTAAAGTGAATGGTTTTCATAAAACCACTTGCTTTTTACCAACATGGTTTTGGAAAACAATATATAATACACACTTATTTTGGAAACCATTAACTATTCATTCTCTCACTCTTTTTCTCTCAATGCCGAACACCATAGCTCCTTTGAGGAGAAATTTTTCTTTCATTTTTTGTTCAAGCTAGCACTTAAAGGAGTGAATCAAGGTGATAGGGAAACTTACCCGAGAGTATGGAACTCGATTTCAAGCTCCGAAGCTTCCAACACATCCAACAAAGAAGGAATTTTTGAAATCTCATCAACCAATCAATCTGAGAATTCCTCAACTCTCTTGATAATTCACACACAAATCACTCTTAGACGATCTTGGCATGTTTTAGGAACACTAACAAGGTTGGTGTAGCAATCCCGACCAATAGCTACGTACTTTGGGGACATGGTTTGGTGTGTAGCTGAGAACATTTTACATAAATATAAAGTTCACTCCTTCTTGCGAGAAGTCGATGAGTTTCTTTCTTAAGGGTTGATTCGATACTTGAAAGATTAGAGAGCTCAAGTCTTTCTATTGCGAAATAAAATATTAATATTCATAATAGTTATGAATAAATTGTTCATTAGAGAATCAATGGTACTTAAGGTAAAAACAATTAGAGGAGTATAACAGACAATATGACCCAGCTCTAATTATGAGATACTCATGAAGGGCCAATCTGTATGCAATGACTATATCGATGGACATCGACGTAGTTCGGCATATATTATCTATCTACGACAATGAGAGTGCAGCTTCGGGTTTTTAGTGGAATAACCTGAAGTTAATAATTCGAAATATTTAATTAAAAGTTTAATTAATATTCCGAAATTATTGGAGCTCAGAACCGTAGGTCCATTTGGTCCCCGTGCTAGCTCGATATACTGTAGCAATTAAATATAATTGGATAGTCCAGTTATATACTCACATACATATATTATTACTAATGAGATTAATAATATATTTTGTCACACATGTAACTTTATATTATATTTAATATAAGGTTTTTATTAAATAAATGATTATGAGATAATCATTTAATTTAATATATATATATATATATATATATATATATATATATATTAAATTGTTTAATATATCATTTATGGTAATGAATAATTTTTCAAATATGATTTGTAAAAATTCAATATTTCATTAATAACATTTACACCTTTTCAACATTACATTAATTTTCATTATGATGATAATTATTAAGTTGATTGTTACAAAAATTAGGTGTAGAAAATGGGGTGTCTGAATTTATTGAAAGAAAATATAGGTAGGGTTTTTTGTTTTGATTTTGAAACATTAACCCTTTGTATAAAAAGAAAATATAAGTTTTTTTCTTTATAAGAATTCATTATTGAAAAACCTAGCCACCATTGTTCTTGTTTTCTCTCAAGTGTTGAAAGAAAAAGTATAAGAACAAAAGAGAAAAGAAAAACTATGGTGTGATAAATCTTAACTCAATTTCTAAAGTGTTTAGGGAGTTGATTCAAAACATTGCTTAAAACTCTAAAGAGTTTAGGGATTTTATTTCGTGAGTGAAGCCCACACTTCTTTTTGTTGGTAGCGAGACATAACTCGAAAGATCATACGGAGTTGGAACAAACTTTCTTCTTCTTTCTTTTCTGTACACACACGGCAATGTTTGTGTTTGAGGCTTGGATATAGTACCAATGGAGCACTAAAGACAACACAAAAATCACCATGCGTCGTTACGCGGGGCTTAAACGCAAAAGATCTTGGTTCACCCATGCACGAGGGCTGTTCGGGGGCTGTTCTGGGGATGAAATATTGTTAAAACAAAAGAAAAATATCCGACTAGAGGCTGGTCAGATTCGGCCAAGAGAGGGGGAGAGCATAAATTTTTTTCTAGGTCGATCCCGGTGCCTAAACGTTTCCGCTACGCTAGGAAAGTGGTTCTTACATTAGCGAGGTGGATGGTGCTTGGTCAAATCTCTCTTTAACTAGGTCGGGTGGGCAAATTCGGACTACCTCGGGTCGACCTCCACAAATGCTCAAATGCATCGAATCTAATGCTTCTTTAGGTCGGGTCGGTAATCCCAACTCCACTTTATCAGCCGCACTGCCCTTGATAAGACCCTCTTCATTTAATAGACTCGAGTTCCTCATCTGACTTCAGTTTCTCTACGCCCTATATTATTCTTCAGTATTCAAATTTCATAGGCACTTTTTTTTAGAGTCGAAATTCACTCAAAAATAATTACGTTTACTTGAAGGGTATTGCTACAATACCCTTGGGTATCTGATACCCAAGGGTTGGTAACATTAAAAAACAAAAAAAAATGAGAGTAAATGGTTGCAACAACCGGTTACTCTCAAAAAAAAAATTTTAAAAATTTTTTTTATTATATAAATTATAAAATATTAATAAAAATAAAATTATAAAAAAAATTTATTGTAAGTTTTTAAAAATTTATTTTTAAAAAATACTGAAAAAAATAAAATAATATAATATAAAAATATATTGCATATTTATTGGTAAAAGTTGCACGTTTAATGCTAGAGGTTGCATATTCAATGGTCATAGTTACAGGTGCGATTTTCGAGGCAGATGCAGTTGCATGTTATTGCTAAAGTTTCAAGTCCAACGGTTATATTTTGCATGTTTATTGCTAAAGGTTTCATCTTCGAATTATTGCATATGTATTGGTGAAAGTTGCACGTTAATGCTAGAGGTTGCATATTCAATGGTCATAATTACGGGTGCGATTTTCGAGGCAGATGCAGTTGCATGTTATTGCGAAAGTTTCAAGTCCAACGGTTTCATTTTGCATGTTTATTGCTAAAGGTTTCATCTTCGAAATATTGCATATTTATTGGTGAAAGTTGCACGTTTAATGCTAGAGGTTGCATATTTAATGGTCATAGTTACATGTGCGATTTTCGAGGCAGATGCAGTTTCATGTTATTGCCAAAGTTTCAAGTCCAACGGTTACATTTTGCATGTTTATTGCTAAAGGTTTCATCTTCAAAATATTGCATATTTATTGGTGAAAGTTGCAAGTTTAATGGTGGAAGTTGCATATTCAAGGGTCATAGTTGCAGGTGCGATTTTCGAGGCAGATGTAGTTGCATGTTATTGCTAAAGTTACAAGTCCAACGGTTACATTTTGCATGTTTATTGCTAAAGGTTTCATCTTCGAAATATTGCATATTTATTGTGTGAAAGTTGCAATTTTAATGGTGGAAGTTGCATATTCAACGGTCATAGTTGCAGGTGCGATTTTCGAGGCAGATGTAGTTGCATGTTATTGCTAAAGTTACAAGTCCAACGGTTTCATTTTGCATGTTTAATGCTAAAGGTTTCATCTTCGAAATATTGCATATTTATTGGTGAAAGTTGCAAGTTTAATGGTGGAAGTTGCATATTCAACGGTCATAGTTGCAGGTGCGATTTTCGAGGCAGATGTAGTTGCATGTTATTGCTAAAGTTACAAGTCCAACGGTTTCATTTTGCATGTTTATTGCTAAAGGTTTAATCTTCGAAATATTGCATATTTATTGGTGAAAGTTGCATATTCAACGGTCATAGTTGCAAGTGCGATTTTCGAGGCAGATGTAGTTGCATGTTATTGCTAAAGTTATATGTCCAACGGTTTCATTTTGCATGTTTATTGCTAAAGGTTTCATCTTCGAGATATTGCATATTTTTTGGTGAAATTTGCACGTTAATTGCTAGAGGTTGCATATTCAACAGTCATAGTTGCATGTGCGATTTTCGAGGCAGATGCAGTTGCATGTTATTGCTAAAGTTTCAAGTCCAACGGTTTCATTTTGCATGTTTATTGCTAAAGGTTTCATCTTCGAAATATTGCATATTTATTGGTGAAAGTTGCACGTTTAATGCTAGAGGTTGCATATTAAATGGTCATAGTTACATGTGCGATTTTCGAGGCAGATGCAGTTGCATGTTATTGCCAAAGTTTCAAGTCCAACAGTTACATTTTGCATGGTTATTGCTAAAGGTTTCATCTTCAAAATATTGCATATTTATTGGTGAAAGTTGCAAGTTTAATGGTGGAAGTTGCATATTCAATGGTCATATTTATGCGCCCTAGCACAAATATTAAGTGATTTTTTCTTAAAAATTATTTAATTTTTTGTTTTTCAAGTTTAAAATATTTGTTGCATCTTTTAAGGTTGAAAATCGATTCCATATTAAATTAATCAATTTTCTACTTATTTATTTATATCAATATTAAATTCGGTTATAATTACTACACTTGGGACATACATCTACTTATCATCTTTTAAGGTTGAAAGTTGCATCTTAATGGTTAAATTGCATATTGATGGTTTGAAGTTGCATGTAATGGTTATATCTAACAATTACAAATTATTCACTTATCATGTTTATTATTTCGATTCGATCTCGAAGTCATATGAAAGGTATTTATTATGAAAATTAATTTTTATTAGTTATTCGTGTATGATTCGTTTTATTATTTCTTTTATCAGTTATTGGTATTTTTCAATTAAGATTCCAGTAATTATGGCTAATTACCTTTGAAAAAATAATATTTGGGATATTAACTAAAGTTAATGAGCATGGAGGAAAAATTTTAATTCTTTTTTTATAAATAACTATTATTTCATATGAAAGGTAATTAGTATGAAAATGATTTTTTATTAATTACATAAGATGAGAATTTTTTAATTATAGTCTTTCGGATAATTACTAAAGTTAATGAGCATGAAGAACAATTTTTATATTTTGTTCATAAATTTTTATTAATTACCTAAGATGAGCATTTTTTTGAATGAGCAAAAGTTAATAATCTTGAAATCTACTTAAAATTTTCGTTAATTACATATGTTAATGAGCATGCAGATGAGTTTTATACTTTTTGTTTCCGCTTACAATTTGTATTCATTACGACAATTATTATTTCGATTCATTTATTAAACGAAACGAATCAATCTCGATTTTGTCTTTAATTGTTATGAGTTTGAAGAAATGTATTCGTTTAATAAATGACTAATTACCTTTGAAAAAATAATATTTTTCAATTAAGATTCCAATAATTATGGCTAATTACCTTTGAAGAAATGTATCCATGTTTCATTATCATTATTTAATTTTTATATTTGAAGCATAAAATATTTATTGCATATTTTATGGTTGAAAGTTGCATCATTCAAGCTAAGGTAAATTGAAAATTTGTCAATAGCTTAATAAACAGTGGTACCTAACTATAACTAAAGCTTCGCTCTAAATTTGTTGGATAGAGCAAATTGTTTACGGAAAGATGATAGGAGCTTTACTGCCATGTAATCCATTCTAACATATCCTTAATCACATAATCCATTCTCCATTAGGAAAGATGATAGGAGCTTTACTGCCATTACTTTCATCACAGTAAGCTTGTTGCCATGAATTTTTTATTTTCTATTTGCTATAACCAGTAGGTATTTGCAATATGAGTCGGAAATGTGGCAAAAATTCATTGTATTGAGTTTAAAACACTTGCGATAGGTTGTTGCGATACTTGCTTCGGAAAAAAATGATGGGCAGCAACGCACTGCCATGAAAGCTGCCGTGGAAATAACAGTGAAGAAAAAGATAGTTTTATCTACAAGGATTGATTTTTTTGGGGTTATTTACATAATATAGCTTTATAATTTATGAAGTTCCTCCAAGCTTACACAATTTATGATTCACTTCAGATAAAGGAAGAAAGAGAGCGTGAGTCAAATAGAACAATATTTTCTCTTTTACTTGAAGTCAACTAATAAGGGAATTTTTAATGCCTAAATGGAATCTTTGATTACCAAATGCTACCAAGTATCAAGGTTTATCAACCCACTCACTTTCGGTAGCAATCCTGTATGAGGCGAGGCCACCCATCTTGCTAAATGAAGCCGATAATCCTTTGAACCTACTGCTTCCCTTGCTAAAGTTGTGCAACTTCCTTGTCTTTCTCATCTTTGGTGAACTTAGGTCATCGATGTCACGATCAACATCATCCTGATTCTTGATTTTTGCAACAACCACTCGGGGAATGGTGCTTCAGCAAAATGGGAACACTGGAGGTGTTAGGCATGCAGTTGTAGGGTTTTGCTTCTTGTGGCAGCATAGGGCTAGTGTGCATTGTGCACACATCTGGTGGCCACAATCTTGGACTTCAATGCCTACTCAAAACATATGCAGCATTTATAACTTCAGAGTTGATGGCCATAGTAGAGGCTCCGCAGATGCAGGATTTAACAAAGTTGCGCAAGCTCCGTGTTTGTACTTCAATACAACTGCACATGGAATAATCCTACATAGAGATGACCATATAACAGCAAAATAATTAGCAGAAAATCTCTAGGAAACTAAATCAAGAGAAAATACATCAAAAGTATGTTTTTTGAAGAAAATTGATTGCACGGAACTGGCTGCAAAAGATACAGAGACGCAATCAATTGATAAGAATTATAAAATGATCAACTTTGTGTTCCTACAAGTGTAGCTGTTCCAAAACTTCTAGTCATTTGATGGCCTCAATTAAATTTATAACAGCATGATAGGAACCAACACGACATATTTTGCAACTAACTTTCACAAGATATCCAAATATGCCATTTTTATATTTATGTTGAAGCTAATAATTTGAGATGGCAACAAAGAAACAATTACATAATGCAGTTACAGGAAAAACAAAATAAATCAAAGAATGTGACCAAAAAAGAAAGAAATTAAATATTACCCAGATGGACAACGTAAGCCTTAGAAAAGAAGTTTGTGCAGACATGTGTAGGTTGTATATGTGAACAAGGAGATTTCCAAATGGATAAAGAATTAGTTCCAATGAATCATCTGTTGGATTAAGTTATCAATGTATGAAGAGATGACTTCTAGGCTTTTGAATGTCAATGGGTTAAAAAAAAAACAAATTACAATAAATATTCACATTTGTTAATGAATATTTACCTGATATTGAAGCAATGTTCAGATACTTCAGTGAAGCATTTTAATGATTTCATTGTTGCTTTCCTCTATTTATATGTTGCGAGACAAAAGGCCCAGTTTTTTTTTTCCATTTTGATGGGGAAAATGAAATTTGTTAAGAACTAATTCAAACCAATTACTCTCTCATCCCCTCCCTTTCAAGCTAAGCCATCGGACTAGTTAAATATTGGAATCATAACGAGTTATTAGATGTGTATGAGTGTATCATATGTAAATGGAAGACTGAAGAAGAAAGCTTACCAAAATAAGACTACCACGTAAATGATGGTAACACATATGATGGGTATGCATCCTATTTAAATGGAAGAGTTTGTATAGAAGATAGATCTACAACTTCTCCAAAACTGCCAAGTCAAAGTTCAGTTGTATGGATCCCTCCAGTAATAAATACAGACTAGATTCCAGCTGCATTTGCACCCTTAATATCATGGTGAAGAGAGTCGCCCATAGCTATAGAATCACAGGCATCCACACCAACCATGGCCATAGCTGATTTATATATTATCTGATGAAATAATTAAAATGGATAAAAAGAATACAGAGAATATAAAGATGCCTATAGAAAGATAATGACGATTTACAGTCTAGTTAAAAGAATGTAAACCATCACAATAAAGTGCAAATGCATAGTGATTATGTCATTCATTTGGCTACTCCTTATATGCTGCAAAATCTCAAAATACATATCATGTTGTCGAGAGAAAATAGCCCTTAGGTTTTCAAAAACACAACCAGTAACTACCAAATGAGTAGAGGTCAACTTATTTGCACATATGTGAAATTGATAGCATGTGAAGTGTACTTAAATTTGGAGTAAACTGACAATTTTGGGGGCCATTAATTAACAAGAAAAAATTTCTTATTTCTTTTCAGCAATAGTGTTTGATGAGGTGTGTGTGAGTTATACATTGTTTTCCTAAAAGTTGTCAAATTCAATAACATGATGTAATAAACACTTGTGAAGGTAGGTCGTAGGCCCAAAAGCAAAACGAAAATTATACCATAAGCAACCCAAGACATATAATGTCATGTGAGAATGATCATTGCAGCCAGAAGCAAACTTGGACACCAGTTTGTTTGACTAAAGACATACACCATATACCCCACACAGTCTGCTAAAAGTTCAAGAATAAAAGGAAATGGGAATAACACTAACTAGAAAAACCAGAAGAAAGGAATTGCACCACCTTATCTGGCTTTCCCATCCATCTCACTTCACCCCAAGCTTTTCAAATTTGGTTGCCAATGTACCTAGCAAGATCAAAATAAATACATCAACAAATATTAAGCCAATAAAAATCCTAAATATGGAAAATCATAAATATAGAGAAATTCCAATTCAAAAACTTACAAGGTGAGCATACAATTACACACTATGCAGTTTTTTAAACCAAATAGAATCAAATCTGCCATCCTAGATACAATGTACTTCCGCTGTGTAACATTGAGAGTATAATGTATTTCTCATATGCAACATTGTGTTGTTCTCAATAAATCACATAACTAAAAACTACATTATCCTCTGAAATACATACCAGATTATTCAAAACTCCATAAAAGTTCCAAAAAAATGGGTCCTAATTTGAATGAGGAAAATGGCAAGAGATGCGGTAACATTACAATGCCCTGATGGGTGATTCTTATTATAATCTTGTTAAACACTCAAATTTACTCAGAGAGTCAGTAAATTAAAATCGGTTTGGTTCCCTCAGGCCAATCAGATTCAAGCCACAGAGGATTACTATAGTGAGAAAGATGTAAACTTTACTAACTTAAAGCTCCTCGATTCTGTCATTTCAAGTATTTCTTTGTCCACAAAATTGACAAGAATGCAGAAAGAGAGAGAATGGGAGTTCTAAGTACTTACAAAATAGAGGATTTAATTTAAGGAAAATGGATCCAAAAGAAAAAAAGTGGGAATAAAATAACTGTGATCAAAATAGTCAGATAGCTCATACCTCAAGAGATATAGCACCTCTGTCACTCCAAGTCATGTGAATGCAAGACCTTCCTAGAGCAGCAAACCAAGCATCATCTCTCATATTAAAAAAAAAATCTAGAAAATATTTGAGATGTATTTTTCCACTCTAAACAACATACTCTAAAGTGTGGAATATATGAAAAAAAAAGGTAAGGGAACCAAACCAATGGATTTTTGAAAGGCACCAGTTTTGGATAGATGAGAGTAGAAGACCATCAGATGCACCATTAAGGGATGATTTGATTCAAACTACAAACGTTATTCCAAGAACAAGGCAACGTAAACGAATGGAGAAGATTAATAGATGAGACAAGAAAGTTGAGTATGCTCACTTTGATTTATGCAAACCGCCAAATAGACTGACACGGTTATAATCAAACAGTATACACATATTACAAATTCAGAAATAAACGATCTTTAAGTCCTTAATCACTAAATATGAAATCTTTAACCTTTGCAAGTATTGATGTGTTAATTCTCCGCTGGTGATAGCTCCTGCAAAAAGCGAGGGGTCAAATCCAAGGCTCTTCAGTTTTTCCATCGTTGTTGAAGCACGTCGTGAAGATTTTTGTGGTGTCTGTGAGCTGAGGCCATTTGGATCAGGTTTACACAAATTACCAAAACACTAGCATGCAAGATTTGAAATAATAGAACAAATATGCAATGTAATCAAAATTAGCTCACCACAAAACCAACGACCGCGTAGAGGATGAACTGTAGCAGCGGAGGAGTTGACCAGCGGAGCAGTTGATCAGGGATGATGAAGCACAACCTGGGAGTATCGCAATTTGGGGAAAATTTTAGGGCAAAAATTAGGGGAAAATTTTGCTTGCTGTGAGAGAGATCGTGAGAATTGAGAGAAAGAGAGCTGTCCTTTTATATTTAAGGCAGGTAACCGACTTAACCGGTTTTCTCTCTCTCCCTTTTTTTTATTTTACTCACCGTTGGATCACTTCACAGTGATCCAACGGTGAGAAACCCAGGGGTATGTCATACCCCTGGGTACCACAGCCATGGCCTTACTTGAAATGTTGAGCATGTACTTTTAGCCTTTGGGGTTGATCCTGTGGACACGTGTCCAGTTTTTCACAATGTCGGTTTATTAATTATTACGTGATAAAATCAAAATATGTTTTCAGTGCAAGACAAAAGACTATTTTGACTAATTAATATAATTGTTTGTATCGATTTTACTGGACTGAAAATTTTAACAGAAACTTGAGTCAATTAACGCCAAGATTTTGAAAAGGACAGGACTCACACAATCTAAGGGCCAGTATCGTTTTCGGGTATACTCGAAACCGGATGGATAAATTTATCATGCAACCGTATCATGACACATAGAGAGAGAGAGGTCTAAATGAAATAAAAGTACCTGCAGAGGGTACTTGAGTCATTGCATGATATTAATCATGAAAATAACAATTTAAGCAAATCCCTTTGCAATTTTGATTTTTTATTTTGAGAGTGAAGAAGGAATAGGAGGATGAGTAGTTCAGTTATTGTTATTACAGGAACATTAGTGGTATGTTTCTCACTTCAACTGACAGAATCAGCAATAGGTGTGAACTGGGGATCAGTCTCATTCCACATCCACAGTGGTTGATCCGTTGAAAGAGAATAAGATAGAAAAAGTGAAGCTTTTTGATGCTGACCCAGATGCTTTAATTAGGAGCTTTAATGGGGAGTGAGATTCAAGTGATGGTCGGTATCCCTAATGAGATGTTGGCAACACTTAGTTCTTCAACTGCTGCTTCTGATTTGTGGGTTCGCCAGAATATCTCCAGATACCTCGTTAAAGGTGGTGCTGATATCAGGTAATATCTCCCTCGGCTCCCCTTTCATTTTTTATTTACTACTCATTCCCAGTTAATGATGCTGCCACCTGCCACTAGTAATACTAAAATAATACATATATTAAACTCTTGGGCTTAGTTACCTGGAGGTTAAGATCTTCTCAAGTTTGAAAGATTATCAAACAAACTTATTGATTTTAAGGTGTTGAATATTCAATACTAGAAAAAGACATGAGTTATTATTATCTAAAAAGTAAAAATTTTGATAGCCATAGAATGATAAAGAAAGGATGATTCATCGCACAAAGCTTTCCACACCATTCCGTGAGCTAAGGGAAGACGCTAATAATTTTTGTTGATGGCTGATTTTCGTCTCAGGGGCAATATCGGGATAGTGCTCCCGGGACAATCCTCCTTCAACCTTTAATTTGTTTGGTTATGGGGAGACCAAAGGCAAATTTAGTAAAAGGCGAGAAAACACACAATAAATAAGGTTATCGGACTGAACTATGCACGGGTCGCTCAAACTTCTACTGAGAAACAGCTTTCGTCGGTGGATTTGCAAGGTTATCATCTGATGCGATTTATTCGATCATCACATCGCCACGATGTATGATCTTACGAATCAGATGAAATAGTTGAAGTACATACTTGGATCATTGATGAGACCGTGGTTCCTTAGCTTGTGATGTAGCCTAGCTCAGCTGCTAACAGAACTACTCCTAATCTAATTAGGAATTTTATAGATCCAAAATGCTTCTTTTGCTGCCTCAGCTGCAGCAATATTCCGTTTTTTGTTGTTTATTCGGCAACAGTATCTTGCTTGGAAGATTTACAACTCAATGTTCCGTTATTCAAACTATATACGTACCCTCATTACGACTTACAGTCGTTATTATCGGTTTGGGAACTTGCAGCGGTGAACCCAGTCAACTCAAGTTCTCTTTTCCCCATATTCTCATAATGCATCCTTGGTTCATCCAAGATATTCAATGATGTTCTTTACTTCAATCCAGTGACCATCACCTGGATTGGCCTGATTGCGTCTACATATTCTCAAAGCATATGAGACATCAGGTCACATAGATATCAAAACATACGAGCTATGGGATGGTTGTCAGCAGCTTTCTAGATCTATCCCAATAGATCTTTATTCCTAGAATAAAGCCTGCTTCTCCCAGGTATATCATGGAGAAATTTTTAATGAAAGCCAAGCTTTCACCGATTATATTATGGGAATGTCATTGCTAAGAAGCAATACATCATCAATGTATAGGACAGTCATTGTCAGTGCGCTCCCACTAACCTTCTTATATACACAAGAACCATCTTCATTTTGAATTAAAACATATACCATTATGATTACATCAAAACGCTGGTTCCAAGAACTCAATGCTTGCTTCAATCCATAAATGAATCAATTTATCTTGCAAACCTTGTTTGCATGTTTTTGTACGACAAAACCGTCAGGATGTTGCATACAAACATCCTTCAAAAGGTTTCCGTTAAGGAAAGCGGTTTTGGCGTCCAGTTGTCATATTTCATAAACGAAATATGCAGTTATAGCAAGCATTATCCGAATGGATTTAATCATGGCAACATGTGAAACAGTTTCGTCGTTGACGATACCCTTTCTGTACAAGCCTAGCGGTGTACATTTGTATGTTGCCATTCATGTATGTCTTCCGTGAAGACTCTTATAGTAACAATAGGCATAATGCCTTCTGGTACATCAACCAGTATCCAAACTTGGTTGGTATACATGGAATCCATTTCGGACTTCATGGAACTTTGCCATAAAAAGAAGTCGATACCTTATATCACTTCCTCATACGTAGCCGGTTCGTCTTCCTCAATAAGATTGACATCTACATGAAGTGAGATCAGAAACCCATACCTCCCAGGTTGTTTTCCGACTCTCTCCGACCTACGTGGTTCTTGTGTATTCGAAGATTATTGGTACAGTTTCATCTCTGATGAACTGTTGGTGTTCCATGAGGACTCGGTGCTTGGAATAATATTACTCCGATTTTCATCGAGTTTTACTTTCTTTCCACTTATCACTGCATATAGGAATTCCTCTTAGGAAAACCGTATAAAGAGCAACAATTACATTGTTCTCTTGTGAGTTGTATAAGTACTATACTTTGGTTTCCCTATGACAACCTACAAATAGGCACTTATCCGATTTGGGTTCTAGTTTGGTACCATCCAAACACATGCCCAGCATTCCCAAATCTTCAGGAATGAGAAACCTTGTTTCTTTCCTGTTCATATCTAATATGAAGTCTGTCTAACAGATTTTCATGGACTCTTATTCAAAATAAGTATTGCACTGTTTAATGTATATCCCTATAAGGAAATTGGTAGCTCAGAGCGACTCATATGTTTAAGTATTGTCCATCATGGTCTGACCGCAATGTTCTAATACTTTTACCGGTATGTTTTCTTACTTCGTGTCGAAACTCTTTGATTTATTCAAAAGTTTTTGACTTGTGTTTCATAAGATACACATAATCGTAACGCGATACCACATCCGTAAATGTTATGAAGTATTCATATCCACCTCTAGCCTAGCTAGACATGGGCCCACTTACGTCACTATGAACCAGGGCTAAAAGATCGGTGGCACTTGCACTTTTAATAAGTAAAATGTGTTTTAGGCACTTTACCTAATAAACTAGATTTGTAGACATCATTTAAATTAGAATCAAATCCGTCCAATTATCCACTCTTCAAAAGTGTGGATATACGAATCTTGTTAATGCATCCCAGATGACAATGCCACAAATAAGTCTCATTTGATTTACACAACTTGAGCCTTTATTTGTCATATTATATGTTTGAGATTCATTTATATTCAAAATATAAAGACCATTATTTACATCTAATGTAGATATCTCGATATAATCTTTATAACCAAAACACCCGGTGTTTCGGAATATAAATGTATACCCGCAACGGGTTAAACTAGATACAGAGATAATGTTCCTAGTCAAACTAGACACATTATAACAGTCTCCTAATTTAAGTACATGCCTAAAGGGCAGTTCCGAAACTTAGGTTTATACGGCCAAAACAGCGACTCTCGTCCTGTTTTCGACTTGCAGGTCGATCTTATCTGAAGCCAGTATCCTACTAATTAGTAGATCCCGCACATCAATACATATGTTTATGTACCACCTCTAGTATCAAAAGTCTAATTTTAAAACCAGTAATGAACATGTTTATAACAAACATTCTTGAAGCCGGAACCTTGTCCCGCCTTCACTCCTTCATATATTCCTTGTCCATACGGCAATCACACTTCTAGTGACCCCGTTTGCCACAGTTTAGGCAGACAACTTGGGATATGTCCTTTTAAGAAGCTCTGGTTGTGCATAACAGATTGAACACTAAAGTTATCATCACAATGAGTCTTCCTAAGCTCATGCCCTACTATTTATTCAACTCTGGGCTCATGCTTGAGAGGTTTCTCTATCAAATAGAATATATTCTCAGCTCTCAGGACTATCCTAAAGTTCTATTTCCAATCTGAAATTTAAAGCCGTTAAAGACATTTTCCCTAGGATTATGTCGTTTGACGCTAATCTTTTAGTCATCTTGATTGCTATAGTCCAACTATCCAATCAATGATTTCGGGTACAATTAAATGTAATGATTACTATAGTCTAACTATAAAACCAACTATAAATGATCGGTTAAATTCAAATGTATTGATTACTATAGTCCAACTATATAACCAACCACAAATGAATGAGTTTGAATACAGTCCAACTGTTTAATTAAAACAACAATTAAATATTAGTCCAACTAATACATTTATAAATAATTAATGACGAAAAATGAAATGAGCACGTATTGGCAAGTATCTAAACGAAATTGCAAATTTAATACTTGCCTCCCACTATTTTTCGGTGAGCCTCTAACCCTCTGTGGAGTACTCGGGAAACCTAGTTTCCTAGTGGGCTAGGATCCTGTTAAATAACACACAACATTGACTTTGGCCAACAAGTTGTATGAAACTTAACTAGGTAGATCTCAAGGATCAATTGGATCTCATCCAATTCCTAGATCCAGTAGGTGGACCTCCAAGTCCGAAACATATATCCAATATATGCCAATATATCCAATATATTTCCTAACCTTTTTCCTCTGAATCAACTAAGCCTTGGCTTTGGCTCAACAAGCTTAATGAAACCAGTTAAGCGTGACCCATTGACAGTGGGAAAGCTTCGTAATCGAGGTCGATGAACAAGAAGTGACATTGACTTTTGCCAACAAATCACAACTTGCCCAAGACGTACGATATGGAACAAAGCTTTTGTGATTCAAACACATCCGCGATGGACAAAGGTCTTGACTTTGGCCAACAAACCAATGCCAATCTTGGATCTTGAGAGAGAATCACTCAATGGAAGGAAAAACGCTTAATATAAAATGAGGGTTTTTGTCGCGTGTTGGCAACCAATTTATTATCTTTAATTAGGTCTCATCATTCACCCTTAAGCATGCATTCTAAAAGCATAATAAGGCGCGCAATAAATAATAATGATATGTGGATGGATATATAATACATTTTGTTCCTAGAACAAATCTCTCCATTTCCTCTCTCCCACTAGCATTATTCTTACTTCTACCCTATTACATAATACTTCTAAAGAAACCTCATTTACATTGAGGGGAATTGGTGAGAAGAGAAATACAATGAGAAAATAGGTAATAGGTTGGACACGCAGGTCCAATTTAATAAATTCTAAATTTATTACAACAATTTCAAAAATTGCCTTCACCCCTCTAATATCCATCCGATATACATTATTTATACATACATCCAAGTATTCACACAAAGCATGTTATTCAATCAATCTAATCCAATTAATTAATCTTTGATTAATGACCATCCAATGTTCATACAACGATTTGATTTGCCCGAGTCCAACTCGTTTAAGAATAAATACTCAAAGTAAGCATTCTTGAATTATATCGAACTATAATTTTTAAATCCAATTTAAATTTTATCCAATACTAATTCATATTTAATTCCAAATTAAATAATTACACTTATTTATGTGCCTTAAAGACTTGGATTCCAAATCAATCTTAATGGGTCTCAAAGGCCCAATTAATATCCAATATTATTTAATTAAAGTCCAATGAGCTTTCAATTAATTCTTTTGGCGTGAGATTTGGCCATTATGGATCAAACCCAAAAACCTTGGCCTATTAGGAATCATCATATGCCATAAAATCAATTTAGGCCCAATTAAATTATTAAAGGCCCAATTGTCATATTTTAGACTTTATGGAAATCGTTTAGGCCCAAATATAATCCAAGATTAAAATTTGGCCCAACCAAGCCCATTAGCCCAAATACAACAAATTAAATTAATATATCATTCCAAATTAAATTATTAATTTAAAGTGCAATTAACACATTTAATTAATTAATCTAGTATTTCCAAAACACTAATTAATCTAATTAATCATGCTTAACATTAATTTATATCAAACACAAATTAATCAAAATCAATCTTTCCAACATGCTTCACACTCAAGGCAATACATGAAATTAACATCCAATTTTGATTTCAATCTAATTAAATCAACAATTAATATTCAATCTCATGTGAATCAATATATCCAATTGTCTAATTCAAAAATTAACCATGAGCTTCCTAGGGTAATTTTCGGCCAAGGGGTGGGAATTAGGGAAAATTAATCTAATCAATTTTACACAATTCCAACAATTCACAAATCCAATTGAACATCATATGAACATATCCCAACAATCAATTTAGGCAAAATCAAGCTCCAAGCCAAAATCCCAAATTAAAGTCCATAAGCCCTAAAAATTAAATCAAGCTTAGATCTCGCTCTGAGACCATTGTAACTGTCCTAGACATGCCACGGAATCTCTAAGCATACCGATTTACAAGACATGGTTGGATTCTAGCAAAGCACCGTGCCTACCCAATTCTCCAGAAATATTCTTCTACGAAATACATGAGCTTTGTCAGGCGTAGTATACCTAGTATTACGCATTACGATCCAATATCGGATGTCACATGCTAGGCCTGGGGCTGGAGTTGTGTCTGCCCCGTACGAAGCATATATCAGATCACTAGCAACTAGTCTTTTTATGATCGGAAAGTCATGACCTAGTTATACTTCCCCAATGGCTATAGCACTTAGAGTACCAGTTCTGTATCCCTGCGTGATCATCATCTCCATATGACTGAAGTGATACTTCCATCTTGACATCACACCCAATACACTACGATTCTCAGTATACCCAGAAGAGGCGTACACAGAACCTATTAAAGCCTCGGACGACCAAAACGAAAGTATATTGATTGTCGCAAGTATTAGCGATGCAAGTCTCAGGTTAAGACCAAATACACCTACCCTGATTCAGATTCCCATAGACACATAGTCATACTACCAATGAGATTCTGAGGGGTCTTTCCAGAGCGAAGCTGTTTCTGTACCATCGGTAAACAGAACCTCCGATTACACTTGCATGAGTATCCAATACCCAAATATATGAGAATTATCTCGTTACTCTTCCATAACATGCACAAGTGTAATACTAGCCTATTCCGCATTATCGATGTCCAGTCTCGATAATACTACGACTAGGGATATTAATGATTAAACCTTTGTGGATTAATATTGTCTCATATCTTATTAATCCAGAACTAATCGTAATGACTTTTATCATTTATATATCCAGGTAATCCAATTACAAATGATAAAAGAGCAATTTCCTTTGTCACATAGTTAATTTGTAAAACAACACCATGTTATGTATAAATAGTGATGCTATGGGTCATAATTATCCAACAGACCGACCAGTTTTGAGCAAGGTCTGAATGTGGCCGAGCAGTTGAAAGAGTTTTACATGTAGTGTTTATTTGTTACCAGTTTGCTTATGCGAAAAACCCAACATATAAAAATGAGAATACATTCCCTTTATATACTATGAGAAATACACATTGTTCCCATATCTCTATGACGTCAGCCACACAGATTCTCCGACTGATTGACGGGATCCCTGCCTAAGGCTGTCTTCGCCGAAAGCAAAACTACCGCCTGACGGTCTGTCACATCACTCTGTTTATCTTCTACCACACGCAATATACTGGATCCACATGTGTAAAGTGCCCCCCAAATAGTGGTGTGTGCCAGAGGGGTGATGAGCGGAAAATATATCAATATTTACCGCCCCTTTTACTTAAATTTTGTTTAGTTTCTCGGGTTTGATGAACGTTTTGATGTGTTTTAGTTTATTTTGCAGATAAAATAATATTGGGACACAATGAAATCATTTAGGACGAAATGTGGGTCAAATAAGGGCAAAAATTGAACTTGACATATTAATTTTGGAGATTGGAAACTTGAAAGGGCGTTTTAACAAAGTGCAGTTTTGGAAATTCCAATTTTGTGCATCTGTCGTAATTTTTGCATAACGTTTTACTCCGATATCGGATTGAGCTGATTCAAGTTCCAGATTAAAGAAGACGCACAGATCTACAGCTTTAAAAGACAAAATAATTTCGAATTCTGAATATTTCATGCCTGAAATTGATGAACCATCCAGAAGTGTGTTGTGTGTAATTATTAAAGTCACTTTCAATCATTTTCAAAGCAAAAAATAAATTAATATATAAATAATAAAAATTATCAAATCATCACCAAACATGATAAGATATTAGTTGAGAAATTAATAATGGATTTGATGGAGCAATTAGTGGAGCAATTAATAATTGATTTGGTGGATGATTTGATGGAGGCAAAATTTTGCCTATAAATACCAAGCCATTTCATTTGTATAAATTCAAACTTTCTTCTAAGGAATTCCTTAAGAATACTAAGAAGATTGTATCTTGTTTGTTATTTATAGCTTTCAGTAATTAATTTCCGCTTTCGCACTTTCTTTTCTTTACTTTTCAGTTTTTACTTTCCGTAATTTACTTTTACGCACAATACTTTTCTTTCTTTAATTTTCAATTTTTACTTTTCAGTAATGAGGAGGTAACTCCCATTTGCTGGGGTAAAAGCTAAAAACTTTTATTACTAATATTTAGATTAATCTCCCTTAATTATAATATATAAACTAGTTAAAACCTGACTTAACGAGGATACTGCCATATTGGTCGGTTGATAATTATTTAAATTGGTTTTAACCTGACTAAACTGGATACCGCCTGATTGTCGGTTGGTAATTAATTATTAATTTGACTTAATTTGGATACCGCCTATATGGATGGTTGGTAATTATCATGCAAAGTTAATATATTATAATAAGGGAGATATCTAAAATAGAAGTAATAAAAGTGGATCTTTTTACCTCACCATTTTCTTTTATTGTAATTTTACTTTATTTACTTTTCAGCAATTTACTTTTCAGCAATTTACTTTTCAGCAATTTACTTTTCAGCAATTTACTTTTCAGCAATTTAATTTTCAGTATTTAATTTTCAGTATTTTACTTTATGTCTTATTTTATTTAAGTTTTTTTTACTACCCGTAAATATGTGTTAACTAAGCCAATTATCTTGGGTTGTGATGAAATCAAATATCACCAGTTTATAAGGGGTTATTTTATAGTTTGGGTAATTTAAAGGTTTACTTATTAAGTCTTAAGCTTAATGCGTCTTGTTAATTGGCCACTAATAAGATTGATGTGGTAAATTTAAAATAAACTTGATAAAGGAATTTTAGGTTTCAGCCTTAGACTTAATAGCTCACGATCTTCCTTGAGGATAGATAACCCTTTAATAGATTTCCTTACAGGATAGACATATACTTGTCGGGTGGGGGTAGCCATAATTGGAACTTAAACTTAATGAATCCAGATAATTTGGTTGACATAGACATATGGTTCAATTGGGTTAAACTGGGTATTTGCGTCTGACCATCGATAGAGGCTTTTGCATAATTTAGTGTTCCAGGTTAGTAAACCGATTTATTACACAAACATAAAATAACCACTTCATCTTTAAAATGATATTGGAAGAAATCACAACCCTATATAGTTTTTAATATTGAATTTTCTTAAACCTATATTTGTGCAATTTTATTTACTTGTTTTTAAATTTAGAATCATCACCATTTCAAATAAATCAATCAACCTGTTAGATACCAGTAATCATTTGACCTCATATAATTAATAGATTAGGTATTAAGTCCTCGTGGGATCGATATTTTTTATACTACTTGAACGATACGTGCGCTTGCGTTATACGCGTGTGTAAGCACCGGTCAAGTTTTTGGCGCCGTTGCCGGGGACTTATTTATCTTTCACTATTAATTTTAGGGTTAGATACGTTACTTGTATCTAATTTCTTTTTACTTATTATTTTTGTTTTCTTGTGTTTCAGGTTCTCAGAAACCACATGAAACGAACCAAAGCTTTGAACTCCAATCGCTTGACCCAGAAATTGAAAGAACCATCAGACAGTTGAGAAGGGAAAGGCGAGAAGGCTAAGAAGCAATATTAAATGGAACCTAAACCTTTGAACGTTGCACCACTGATTCCCATTCGAGACAGAACCATTCCGGTGGTTGACGGACTCATTTCTTGTATTGTACTTCCTCATTTGCCAGCAAATGCAGGTGACATCAAAACATGCATCCAGATGATTCAGCAGTCAGTACAGTTTGGGGGGGAATGCAACTGAAGATCCTAATGCCCACATCAGCAACTTCCTGGAAGTTTGCGATACTTTAAATTACAACCGAGCAGTCGAAGAAGCAATGAGACTGCGGGTTTTTCCATTTTTCCTGAAAGACAGAGCTAAAACTTGGCTACATTTACTACCAGTAGGTTCCATCACAACTTGGAACACTCTAGCCACAAAATTCCTTGCAAAGTACTTTCCACCAGCAAGAACTGCAAAGTTGAGGAATGACATCACATCTTTTGTACAACAAGATTCAGAATCCCTTTGCGAAGCTTGGGAAAGATTCAAAGATTTACTCCGAAAATGTCCTCATCATGAGATCGCAAAGTGGCTACAAGTCCAAAACTTCTACAATGGACTTTCTGGAATAATGAGAACCACAATTGATGCTGCTGCTGGAGGAGCTTTGATGGCAAAAGGAGAAGATCAGGCCTGGGACTTAATTGAAGAAATGGCCACAACACAATCTTTATGGCCAACAGAAAGGAGCATGATCCAAAGAATTGCAGGAATTTATGAAGTTGGAGCCAACACAGCACTAAATTCCAAGCTAGATGCGATATACAAATGTCTAGAAACACTTAGCACGCAAGTTGTGAACATCGCTGGAACCACAAGTTCATCATATGAAGGAGCACCAGAACCAATTCAACATAAAGAAACAGTGAACTACGTTAACAATTTCAACAGACATGGGAATAATCCATATTCCAACACCTACAACCCAGGGTGGAGGAATCATCCCAATTTTTCATGGAGCAACAATTCAGGCAAATGAACAAACCACCCAACCGAATTCCATCAACAGAACAAAGGCAGGAGCATGAAAAAGAACCAGGAATAATAGAAGTGCTGGCCCAGTTGAAGAAGCAAGAAGCAAAATATGATGCTTTAGCAGCTATGGTTCAAAATCAAGTAGCATTGAATCAAAGCCATTAAGCTTCTATTAAAGCACTGGAGAATCAAATCGGACAACTGGCCAATGCTCAAAGTTACAGACCGCCAGGTAATCTTCCCAGCAACAAAGAACCAAATCCAAGGAACATGGGAAATGAGCAATGTCATGCCATCGTGTTAAAAAGCGGTACTGAAATCAACAAAGATATTGGAATCAAGGCAACAATCGAAGATATTCCAAAAGAAACAAAGCAACAGATGAAGGAAAAAAAAGCAAAGGAAAAAGAACAGATCACTCCACCTCCACTTTTTCCTCAGCGTCTTCAGAAAAATAAACTGGACAAGTAGTTTGCTCGTTTCCTGGAGGTGTTCAAAAAGCTGCACATCAACATTCCATTTGCAGTTAGAACAAATGCCCAGCTATGTCAAATTAATGAAAGACATTCTTTCACGAAAACGGAGATTGGGAGACTACGAGACAGTAGCATTGACAGAATAATGCAGTCCCATCATTCAGAGGAAACTTCCCCCGAAGTTGAAAGATCCTGACAGTTTCACCATTCCATGCATCATAGGAGAACATAACTTTGGTAAGGCTTTATGTGATTTAGGTGCAAGTGTTAACTTGATGCCTTTTTCTATTTTCAGGAAAAATGGATTGGAGAAACAATGCCCACTTCAGTCTTTCTACAACTTGCTGATAGAACGCTCGTATTCCAAGAGGCGTAGTTGAGGATGTGCTGGTCAAGGTTGACAAATTCATTTTCCCAGCAGATTTTATTGTCCTTGATATGGAGGAAGACGAAGACGTGCCGATCATTCTCGGGAGACCATTCTTGGCTACAGGTCGAACCATTAATGATGTACAAAAAGGAGAATTAACCATGAGGGTACAAGACCAAGAAGTAACATTCAATGTTTTCAAGGCCATGAAATTCCCAGAAGATGAAAAGAATGAGGAATGTTTCAGACTTGATGTGATATACAGTACCATTCAGAACTCCAAAGCAATGCAAAGTTCTACTGACAAACTTAAAACATGTCAATTTCCTATGGAGCCTGAAGATAAAATGTCTTGTGCACTGAAAAAGCCAATTCTTGCACTACAAGCAACAAAAGGGATAAAGTTATACTAGCTCAACGAATTGGAGGAATTTCACAATCAACCTTTTGAGGATGCCAAATTGTACAAAGAAAAGGCCAAGAAGAGACAAGATGAGAAGTTAGTGCGCATACAACTGGAACCAGGGCAGAAGATACTGTTAAACAAATCAATGGTGAAATTCTCCCCATGGAAGCCAAAATCACGGTGGTCAGATCCATTTGTGATCACCAAGGTTTTACCAGACAGAGCCGTTGAGATACATGATCCTGACTCCAACAAAACTTTCAAGGTTAAAAACAAGCGTGTTAAGCACTACTGGGGAAAATCATTTGAGCGACAAAAAGAAAGTGGCACACTTTCAGATCCAGCATAAATGTTTGAACAGTCACGTCTAGCTGATGACTTTAAACTTAGGGCTTGCAGGGAGGCAACCCATGCAATTTTTGCATATATTATGATTTGTTGTGATTTAAATTTTGTGTGTTTAGTTTTTGCAGATTAAGACATTTCAGGATGGAAGAAGTTCTCGCAAATCTTCACAGGCAATTTCCTTCTCTCCCTCAAAACTCTCTGATGAAAGTCTGCAAAGCTCGCTTGGAACAGATGAGACTACTAACAATCCATGGTGTTCCTAATGACATTCGTTGGGTAATTGAAGCACGAGTCCGATTGGCAGGTGAGTCTTCTGACTCTTTTATTTCACATCTGCCTAGTTTTGGAAGAAGTACCTATGCAAAGAAACGTAAAGCTAAACAAATGGGTGTTTGTTACAAATGTGCACGTTGGAATTGCAATACTCGTTGTCGTTCTTTAGGAATGGTGTCTGATAATCGCGAAGAAAAATTTAAATTCATTAGGGAGGGCTTGAGTAAGGAGCCTTTAGATGATATATCTTCAACTCTTGAGACGCATCCTAATGGATATATTCACATAGCCATTCGCAAATTACATACACAATTCCAAAAAGAAAGACAACAATTAAGTCTTGGGAATCTGACTCAAAAAGACCACGTTTGCCAGTTTATAAGAAAATTGGATGGGAAGCTTGTCCCTGACGTATAGACGTCAATCAAGCCGCTACTTTTCTTGTACATATTATATCTCTTTGTATTTTCTAATAATTGTAATTTGTGTTGTTTTTTCTTTTATTTTTCTTCGACAGGATCCAGACCTTTTTGACTATCACGATTTATTTTACTGTTAACTAATAATCGTCCTTTGGAAGATACTTGTGCTATTATTACTCACCCTTTTTAGTTTTTATAAATTAAACTCATCATTGCACTTTTGAAGACATCCAGAGTAAAACATGGAAGCCACTTCCAGAAGATTAGTTAAAAACATCTGTGTGTTTTGCGGTAGTGTAGGCGTTTCTAAGGGTCCCAAGATCAAAATACAAGCATGAAACACAAGTGAATACAACGACGAAGTTGCGGAATACTTACATCGAGCGGTTGAGAGACGATTTGGCAACAAAAACGAACTGAAATTCCGCTCACTGCCCACTGCTCATGTGCGCCCACTGCAGCAGTTTGGTGGTCTGTTTTGCGCCATTTTGAACATCAAAAACGAGCTCCAAGCTTCATCAAAACGTTCCCGGCTCATGGGGGAAACTTCCCTATCACCTTCGCATTGATCTCGGAGTGTGCTAGCACTCTTGTTTTGCCACAAAACACACTTGCTTCCCTCCACTTTCTTTTATCAAACTCGGCAGTTCATTGCCTCATAAGAAAAGAGAAATGGCGTGAGGATGAGAGGAAGAAGAAGAGGAGAGAGAGGAGGGAAAATGACATACGGTTTTGGTAAAAGGAATTGTGTATCTATTAAACAAAAAATGATATTTAAAAAATCATTAAATCCTTTTTCTTTAATGGTTTAAAAGTCAAACAATTAAAACCATTAATTCCCTCAACAACCACATCACTCAATCACACCAAGTCAATCTTGTCAAGTCACATCACTCAAAGTGACAAGTGATTTGATGTTTGATACGACTAATGATTTGACGCTTGATTTGACGTGCCGCACTCGAATTCGAAATACGAATGCGCTCGCAAATAATCTCGGGCTCGAATTCGCTAATTCTAAATTAACGAATTTTTCGTTACGTCGTAATTAAATGATTACGCCTAGCGAAATCACTATTCACGTCGCTAACGAATTAATTCAAAATTAATTCGCTTGCCCGAATTAAAATCTAATTTTAATTCCGCGTCGAAATCCAATTTCCTTTAATATATCGAATATATTAATTAATCGATTAATTCCAAATTAATCGTTCTCTCTCTTTAAATGATATTTTATCCCAGATAAAATATCTCCGCAATTAATCCCAGATTAATTTTCTCTCTCATCAAATTAATCCCAGATTAATTAAAAGTGCGAGTCATACGTCATCGGTGAATCTTTGGGAAGCGACCCATGAGATCCCCGGATATGTTGGCAGTAAATACGGTCGTCGGAGTATCCGAATCACGTACGTACCAAGTACTACGTTCTACCGATTTACGAGACAAGGTCGACTCCTAGCAAAGCACAAAGTCTTCCCAATTCTCCGGACATATTCTTATAAGAATATTAAGATCTGTATCAAGCGTAGTATACAATTGTATTGTGTGTATCGGCCCAGTATCGGATAGTCACGTGCTAGGCTGGGGCTGGATAAGTGTCTACCCCCCGTCCGAAGCACATATCGGATATCTGGTAACATAGTCTCTATAATCGGATATTCATGACCTGGTCACAATATCCCGATTGGTTGCGCAACACTCAAGAGCACTAGTACCGTATCCTGCGTGACATCATCTCCAATATGACTGAAGTGATACTTCCGTCTTGACATCACACCCAACACACTACGACTCTCTGATAAACCCAGAAGTGGTGTACGCAGAACCGGTTAAAGCCCTGCACCACCAAGACCAAAGTCTATCGATTATCGTAAGTATTAGCGATGTAAGTCTCAGGTTAAGACTATACACACCTACCTTGATTTCGGCCTCCCATAGACACATAGTCATAATACCAATGGGATTCCGAGGGGTCTATCCAGAGCGAAGCTGTTTCCCGTACCATTGGTGAAACACACCTCCTATCGCACTTGCATAAGTATCCAATACTTATATATATGAGAACTATGCCGTTGTGCCCTCACAACGCGCACAAGTGCAATACTAGCCTATTCCGCATTATCGATGTCCAGTCTCGATAATACTCCGGCTAGGGATATTTAATGATTAATCCTTCGGGGACTGATACTGTCTCATATCATTCTCAATCCAGGAACTAATCATAGGGACCTCTCTTCATTTATTCACCTATGGTGATCTAATCACAAATGATGAGAGTGCAATTTCCTTGTCACATAGTTAATTTGCTACAACAACACAATGATCTGTGCAAATAGTGACGATATGGGTCATTTTGTCCAACAATCTCCCACTTGGCACGTAGCGAGTCACTCAAGTGTCCCACACCCGAACTATGTACGGTTCGCTCAAATTGCTGAGGAAAGGTTTTCGTCAGCGGATTTGTTTGATTATCGTCTGACGCGATTTATACGATCATCACATCGCCACGATGTGTGATCCGAACGAATCAGATGATATAGAAGTATATATCTGGATCGTCGATGAGACCTTTAATTCCTTAGCCTGTGCTGACGCCTAGCTCAGCCGCTAACAGAACTATATCTAATCTAATTAGATTTATTATCGATCCAAATTGCTTCTATTGCTGCCTCAGCTGCAGCAATAATCCGCATTTATTGTTTATTCGGCAACAGTTATCTTGCTCGGAATATTTCCAGCTCACTGTCCCGATGTTCAAACTTTATAGTATCTCAGTATTTAAATGTTTGGAAATTGCAGCAGTGATCCCAGTCACTTCAAGTTCTCGTTCTCCATAGTTTATGACAACATCTTTAGTTCTCTCAGATACTAACAGATGTTCTTAATCTTTAATCCAGTGACTATCACTTGGATTGACCTGATCGTGACTCCATATGCTCGAAGCGTATGAGACACCCTATCAAGTACATTTTAAATGTACAATTTCCCAGAGAGTGTTAACAACTCCAAATCTATCCCAGTAGATCTTTATTCCTTGAATAAAGGTTGTTACTCCCCAGAATTCTACGGAGAATTTCTATTGAAAGCCAAGCTTTCACAATAGCTTTATGGGAATATACTTGTCAGTGCGCTCCCACTAACCTTCTCATATACACAAGAATTACTTTGTTTTGAGTGAAATCATAAACCATTATGATTATTTCAAAACGTCAGTTCCAAGAACCTTATGCTTGCTTCAATCCAAACATGGATCGAATAACCCGCAAACCTCGTTTGTTGGTTATACAAAATCGCCAGGATGTTGTAAACATCCTCCAAAAGGTTTCCTTTTCAGGAAAGCGATTTTGATCTGTAACTGACACATTTCATAAATGAAATACGCAGTTATCAACAAGCATCTTCAAAATGGATTTACCATGGCAACAGGTAAAAGGTTGAACCGTTATTAACACAATGTTGATAACGATACCTTTCCATCAAAAGCCCAGCTTTGTACGTTGGTATGTTGCCTTCCATGTATGTCTTCCTTGAAGACGTTTAATGTACCAATAGGCACAATGCCTTGTGGTACAACAACTAGTATCCAAAATAGTTGTTATACATGGAATCCATTTTGGACTCATGGCACTTTGCCAAAATAGGGAGTCGATACCTCGTATCACTTCCTCAAAACGTAGTCGGATGGTATACCCTCATAAGATTGACATCATTATGAGGTTAGATCAGAAACCCATACCCTAGGTTGTTTTCTGACTCAATCCGATCTACCCAGTTCTTGTGTATTCGAAGATTAATGGTACAGATTCATCATTGATGAACTGTTTGTGTTCCATTAAGGACTTCGTGCCTTGAACTGTATTACTCTGATTTTCATCGAGTATCACTATCCTCCCACTGACCACTGCATATCGGTATTCCTCTCAGGAAAACCGCATGGTGAGCAACAATCATATTGTTCTCATGTGAGATTTACAAGTACTATACTTAAGGTTTCCCTTAGGATAACCTATATTGGCACTTATCCAATTGGGTCTTTTAGTTTGGTTTCATCCAAACGTTATGCCTGGCATACCCAAATTATCAGGAATGAGAAACCCCGTTTCTTTCCTGTTCATATCCTATATGATATCTGTCAAACAGATTTATATGGAACCTTATTCTAAATAAGTTTTGCACTGTTAATACATATCCTATTGAAGGAAACAGTAGCTCAGAGCGACTCGTGATAAACCTTATCATGTCCAAACCAAATTCGGTTTTAGTTCGGACACACCGTCTAACTGACGTGTCTCGGGAGGAGTCCTCATATGAAAGAATATCGTACTCTTTCATGTACATATGAAACTTTCTGCTTAAGTATTTTCCATTACGGTCTTACCGTGACGGTATAATACTATAGCCGATCTGTTTATCTACTTCGTGTCGAAACTCTAAAAGTTTCCGATCTGTGTTCTTCAAAAGAAACACATAACCACAACATGATGCCACATCCGTTAAGGTCACGAAATATTAATGTTCACATTTAGCCTAGCTAGATATGGGCCCACTAACTTCACAATGAATAGTGCTAATAGATCGGTGGCTTTTCATACTATTACCCAGTAATAGTGTTTTAGGTATTTTACCTAATAAACTAGATTCGCAGACCTTATTTGAATAGTCAAATCAGTCCTAGTACCCACTCTTCAAAAGTGTGGATATACGAGTCTCGTTAAATTGTGTCCTAGACAACAATGCCACAAATAAGTCTCTATTGATCAAATCAATTTGAGCTATTTATTTGTCATTATATATGTTTGAGATTGTAATTATATTCAAAATATAAATTCTGTTATTTACATCTAATGTTATCTCAGTATCATCTTTATATAATGAACACTTAGTGTTCTAGAATATAAAGGTTTTATCCGCATCAGATTAAACACTGATATAGAGATAATGTCTCTAGTCAAACTAGTTTCATCATAACATTTCTTAATTAATAACATACCCAAAGGGTAGTTCCTAAACTTAGGTATCTACGGTCGAAACAGCGACTTCGTCCCATTCCGATTCGCAGAGAAATACGGCTTGAAGTCAGTATCCAGCTCAAAGCAGATTCTGAACATCAATACATATATTTTATGTACCACACTAAGTATTTAAAATCTAATTTCAATACTAGTAGTGAACATAACTTTGACAAATATTTTTAAAGTTAGAGCTCGCCCTTTCTTTAATTCCTTCGTGTCTTCCATATCCAAATGGTAGTCACTTTGGGATATGTCAATTATCTTTTCAATATTTCACAAACCTTTGGCCAAGCCTTGGGTTTTAGAATATCGAAATGATGTGCACCTTGTGCAACTTGCCCAATTGCAAATTGACTTTATCTCCTCTAGAATATCAAATTAATTCTCCAAGAATTATAAATTGCAATTTTAATAAAGTACTATTTATTCTAATTATTACAATAATCCAATTATTTATCAACTATAATCTTAATATTGATTACTATAATCCAATTATAAAATCAACTATATTCGAATGAGTTTGTATATAGTCCAACTATATATATTTTTAAAACAACATAAAATATTAGTCCAACTAATACTTTGATTAACATGACGAGTAAAATATGATGAGCGCGTTTAGCGAGTATTCGAACGAATGTTGCAAATTCAATACTTGCCTCCCACTATTTTCGCGTCGAGCCTCTAACCCTCTGTCGAGTACTCGGGAAACCGTGTTTCCTAGTGGGCTAGGATCCCGTTAAATATCACACAATCTGACTTTGGCCAACAAATTGTATGATAATTAACTAGGTAGATCTCGAAGATCAATTGGATCTCATCCAACTCCTAGATCCAGTAGGTGGACATCCAAGTCCCAAACATATCTAATATATGCCTATATATCGAATATATACCTAACCTTTTTCCTCTGAATCAACTAGGCCTTGGCTTTGGCACAACAAACCTAGTGATCCCAGTCAAGCGCGGACCCATTGACATGGAAGCTTCGTAATCAATGTCAATGGACAAGAAGTGGTCTTGACTTTGGCCAACAAACCACAACTTGGACACGACACCGATATGGAACAAAGCCTCGTGATTAAAACACATCTTCGACGGACAAGGGCTTGACTTTGGCCAACAACCCCTGCCAATCTCGGATCTTGAGTAAGAATCACTCAATGGAAGGAAAATAAACGCTAGATATTTAACGAGGATTTTTCGTGTGCAAATTGGATACCAATTTAATTATCTCTGTTAAGGTCTCATCATCATACACCCTTAAACATGCATTTTAAATACATAATAAAGCGAGTATGAAAATAAATAATAATGATATGCGGATGGATACTTAACACATTGATCCTAGATCAAATCTCTCCCTTTCTCACTCGAGCTAGCACTTGTATTACTTCTACCCGTTACACTACACTTCTAAAGAAACCTCATTTACATGGAGGGGAATAGGTGAGAAGAGAATACAAAGAGAATGAAGGTGATAAGGCTGGACACGCAGGTCCAATTTAATAAATCGAATTTATTACAACAATTTCTAAAATTGCCCCACCCATCTAATATCCATCCGATATACATTATTCATGCATCACAACCATGTATTCACACATAAGCATGCTATCAATCAATCTAATCAAATTAATTAATCTGATAATTAAGTGATCATCCAATGTTCAAACAACGATTTGATTTTGTTCGAGTCAAACTCGTTTTTGCGAATAAGTACTCAAAGTACGAATTCTTGAATAAAATTAAACTACATAATTAAATCCAATTTAATATGTATTTAATAATAATTCAATTAATTTATTCCAAATTAAATCTTACACTTTATTTACGAACCTTTACGACTTAAATTCCAAATTTAATCGTTACGGGTCTCAAAGACCGATTAATATCCAATATTAATTTAATTAAAGTCTAATGGGCTTTTATTAATTTCTTAAGGCGTGGACTTTTGTCAACTCAGGTCAAACCAAATAACCAAAATCCAATCCGGGAGTTACCCCATAAGCCTAGAAATCAATCTTGGCCTATTAGGCCCAATTAAACTTTAAAGGTCCAATAGTCGCATTTGGGTTTATGGATGCGGTTTTGGGCCCAATTGGATCCAACCAATTTTGCCTAAAGCTAACTTTGTACAACAAAGTCCAATAAGCCCAATTACAACAATTTAAGCTCAATTTCCAAAATTAGCTCAATTAATTAAATTACACAAATCCAATTTCGCAATTTAATTACCTAAAGTGTATATCATGATTAATCACCCAAATTAACATTTCTAAAACATCAATTCATACAATTAATCATGCTCATTTTCATCATCACATGTCCAACACATTTTGATTAAAATCAAACCCATATACATGCTTCTTTAAGTCTCGGCCAAAAGGGTATTTATATGTCCGATTCGGTTTCAATCCAATTAACACACATCGACATTAAATCACACTTCTAATCGTTTCAAGTCATCCAATGATCAACGAAACAAAATTCCAAGACATTTAGGGCACACACCTATTCGGCCAACAAATCCAAATTGGGGAAATTTGTTCCAAACAATTTTTAATCAAATTGATCCAATCAATCTTCAATTAAAACATATTTAAGCATACTTAATCATCCAATTTCATAATTGCATGCTCAAATCAATTTTACCCAATTCATGCTCATTATCATTCTTGGCAATTTGGGGATTTACGTCCTATACGAATTCAATCCAATTGATTCTACAATCGACATCAAATTATCATCCCGAATGATTTCCAACGCATCCAATTGTCAAAAATCAAAAAATCCCAAGACAATTAAATCATTTTTATATTCGGCCAGGTGCAAAATTTGGGGGAAAATGTTCCAAACATTATTTCAACAAATTGATCCAATCAATCCTCAATAATAACAAATTTAAGCATACAAATCAATCCAATTTCATTAATCATGCTCAAAATCAAATTTGCCCAAATTTTAGCCCTAACATTTTCATGCTTTTAACCAAGCTATGATACCATTGTAGGAGTTTCTAAGGGTCCCAAGATCAAAATACAAGCATGAAACACAAGTGAATACAACGACGAAGTTGCAGAATACTTACATCGAGCGGTTGAGAGACGATTTGGCAACAAAAACGAACTGAAATTCTGCTCACTGCCCACTGCTCATGTGCGCCCACTGCAGCAGTTTGGTGGTCTGTTTTGCCATTTTGAACATCAAAAAACGAGCTCCAAGCACGTTCCCGGCTCATGGGGAAAACTTCCCTATCACATTCGCATTGTTCTCGGAGTGTGCTAGCACTCTTGTTTTGCCACAAAACACACTTGCTTCCCTCCACTTCTTTTATCAACTCTCGGCAGTTCAATGCCTCATAAGAAGAAAGAGAAATGGCGTGAGGATGAGAGGAAGAAGAAGAGGAGAGAGAGGAGGGAAAATGACATACGGTTTTGGTAAAAGGAATTGTGTATCTATTACACAAAAAATGATTTTTAAAAAATCATTAAATCCTTTTTCTTTAATGGTTTAAAAGTCAAACAATTAAAACCATTAATTCCCTCAACAACGACATCACTCAATCACATCAAGTCAATCTTGTCAAGTCACATCACTCAAAGTGACAAGTGATTTGACGTTTGATGCGACTAATGATTTGACGCTTGATTTGACGTGCCGCACTCGAATTCGAAATACGAATTTTCCGTTACGTCGTAATTAAATGATTACGCCTAGCGAAATCACTATTCACGTCGCTAACGAATTAATTCTAAATTAATTCGCTTGCCCGAATTAAAATCTAATTTTAATTCCGCGTCGAAATCCAATTCCTTTAATATATCGAATATATTAATTAATCGATTAATTCCAAATTAATCGTTCTCTCTCTTTAAATGATATTTTATCCCAGATAAAATATCTCCGCAATTAATCCCAGATTAATTTTCCCTCTCATCAAATTAATCCCAGATTAATTAAAAGTGCGAGTCATACGTCATCGGTGAATCTTTGGGAAGCGACCCATGAGATCCCCGGATATGTTGGCAGTAAATACGGTCGTCGGAGTATCCGAATCACGTACGTACCAAGTACTACGTTCTACCGATTTACGAGACAAGGTCGACTCCTAGCAAAGCACCAAGTCTTCCCAATTCTCCGGACATATTCTTATAAGAATATTAAGATCTGTATCAAGCGTAGTATACAATTGTATTGTGTGTATCGGCCCAGTATCGGATAGTCACGTGCTAGGGCTGGATAAGTGTCTACCCCGTCCGAAGCACATATCGGATATCTGGTAACATAGTCTCTATAATCGGATATTCATGACCTGGTCATAATATCCCGATTGGTTGCGCAACACTCAAGAGCACTAGTACCGTATCCTGCGTGACATCATCTCCAATATGACTGAAGTGATACTTCCATCTTGACATCACACCCAATACACTACGACTCTCTGATAAACCCAGAAGTGGTGTACGCAGAACCGGTTAAAGCCCTGTACCACCAAGACCAAAGTCTATCGATTATCGTAAGTATTAGCGATGTAAGTCTCAGGTTAAGACTATACACACCGACCTTGATTTCGGCCTCCCATAGACACATTGTCATAATACCAATGGGATTCCGAGGGGTCTATCCAGAGCGAAGCTGTTTCCCGTACCATTGGTGAAACACAACCTCCTATCGCACTTGCATAAGTATCCAATACTTATATATATGAGAACTATGCCGTTGTGCCCTCACAACGCGCACAAGTGCAATACTAGCCTATTCCGCATTATCGATGTCCAGTCTCGATAATACTCCGGCTAGGGATATTTAATAATTAATCCTTCGGGGACTGATACTGTCTCATATCATTCTCAATCCAGGAACTAATCATAGGGACCTCTCTTCATTTATACATCTATGGTGATCTAATCACAAATGATGAGAGTGCAATTTCCTTATCACATAGTTAATTTGCTACAACAACACAATGATCTGTGCAAATAGTGACGCTATGGGTCATTTTGTCCAACAGGTAGTAGTGTTGGTACTAAACCACGATACGTAGAAGCAGCACAAGAATTAGGTCGAGTCTTAGCTGCAAAGAATATGCACTTAGTATATGGCGGAGGCAATCTTGGACTTATGGGGATCGTTTCAAAAGCCGTACAAGAAGGAGACAGTCACATTTTGGGAATCATCCCAAAACCCTTGGCAGAAGCAAATCTTATTGAACCATCAAACGGAGAGGAACTTATTGTGCCAGGTATGTCTGAACGACTGGTAGAAATGATTAACCGTGCTGATGCTTTTATTGCTTTGCCAGGTGGCTTGGGTACATTGGAGGAAATTTTTATTGTGCTATCTTGGGCGAATCTGAACATACACCAGAAACCAATTGGGATGTACAACGTTGATGGATTTTATGATTTTCTTTGTGATACACCAGAAATGTGTTCGTGTCAAAACCTTTAAAAGAACTCATCTTTACTGCCAGAACTGCTCCGGATCTAACTGACCAACTCTTAGCCTATAAACCATGAGTTGACCCTATCCTTTCAAAGATAAATTGGTCTGAGGACGATCATGGTAAGAGGCGTCGTGTTAATCTGGATCTTAACCTTTAATTTCCTATAGATTTTCAGCTAACCAGGTACGACCTTCTTAACTCTCCTTTTACTGTTTAAGACATTGGGGACAACGTCTCATTTAGGTTTGGGGGAGGTAATTAGTTGATCAGTATCTTGTTTTTAGTTTGTGTGTTCTTTTTATTTTTAGTCCAAAATTTTTCGAAAAATACAAAAAAATTGAAAAATTTCAAAAATTACAAAAAAAATTTGTGTTTTTGTGTTTTTATTTTGACTAAAAATGGTGAAATTGGTGAGAGATAGCTGAGTAAGGAGTTTTCACTCCTGATACGTATCTCAAACCTATATCGGAACAAGTTAATTTTTGTTTATTCCTTTTGAATTATTTAATTTGTAAATTCTCCATAAGATTGACTAAAATGGATCTTCATATGTTCAGTTAGCAGATATTATCAACATACATAGAAACATACGGACATGAACTAAAATTGAAAAGTTTGTAATATTCAGTGCTATAGTTTAATTGGAGGAAGCATCTCAAAAAGCAATGGAGTAAAAAAAAACTGAGATCCGAGTTATTAAGTATGTAAGGGTGTTTTAACATCTAGTGCCCTAAAACCAACTAGTTTGGGAGTCACTGGCCCAAAGCTCGTTACATGGATCAAAGATGCTGCAAAAATATATATATCTGAAGTCTGAGTAATTAAGTCCGTAGGGGTGTCTTAACACCTGGTGCCCTAAAGCCAACTGGTTTGGGAGTCACCGACCCAAAGCTCGCTACATAGACGGAAGATATTGTATATAAATAAAAACAAATCAAAAAAAAATCAGAAAAATTATTCCATTGCTGCAAAAAGATATGAATTCTGATAAAACTTTAGGAAAAAAATATTACTCTCTTATCAACTACACTTGTGACTGTTGTGGGCAAAAATGAGTTGATTAATATTTTGTCGACTGTGTATATGGAGAATGGTAAAAATAATCGGAGAATTTACTTATTCGGTAATTTAGAATGAAACAAAACAACTATTGACTTGGAGTAGAAGTTTCACCTGATTAGTCACTAACTTCTCTATTCTCTTTTCTCTTGTCTTTTTGCTTTTGTGTGCATTAGTTTTATTATCTTTTTACTTTTGTAAAACGTTTGTGGGTATCGTTGCTGTAAGCCCTCACGAGACTATAACTCGTCCACTAGGGACACCTAGAGGTTTAAAGGCTTGTTGCATATGCTAAATGCAACAGTGATCCCTACGAAAGTGGCTTAGTTTAATTTTAATTATTTCTTGTATTTTATTTTATTGTTTTGCTCGAGGACTAGCAAAATGTTAGGTTTGGGGGTGTGATGAGGGAAAAATCTATCAATATTTACCGCCCCTTTTACTTAATATTTTGCTTAGTTTCTCGGGTTTGATGAACGTTTTGATGTGTTTTAGTTTATTTTGCAGATAAAATAATATTGGGACACAATGAAATCATTTAGGACGAAATGTGGGTCAAATAAGGGCAAAAATTGGACTTGACATATTAATTTTGGAGATTGGAAACTTGAAAGGGCGTTTTAACGAAGTGCAGTTTTGGAAATTCCAGTTTTGTGCATCTGTCGTAATTTGGGCATAACTTCTTACTCCAATATCGGATTGAGCTGATTCAAGTTCCAGATTAAAGAAGACTCAAAGATATACAGCTTTGAAAGACAAAATAATTTCTAATTCTGAAGATTTCATCCCCGAAATTGATGAACCATCCAGAAGTGTGTTGTGTGTAATTATTAAAGTCACTTTCAATCATTTTCAAAGCAAAAAATAAATTAATAAATAAATAATAAAAATTATCAAATCATCACCAAACATGATAAGAGATTAGTGGAGCAATTAATAATGGATTTGGTGGAGCAATTAGTGGAGCAATTAATAATTGATTTGGTGGATGATTTGATGGAGGCAAAATTTTGCCAACAAATTGTATGATAATTAACTAGGTAGATCTCTAAGATCAATTGGATCCCATCTAAATCCTAGATCCAGTAGGTGGACATCAAAGTCCGAAACATATATCTTATATATGCCAATATATCCAATATATTGCCTAACCTTTTTCCTCTGAATCAACTAAGCCTTGGCTTTGGCACAACAAACTTAGTGATCCCAGTTAAGCGGAACCCATTGACCTTGGAAAGCTTCGTAATCAATATCGATGGACACGAAGTGATCTTGACTTTGGCCAACAAATCACAACTTAGACAAGACACCAATATGGAATAAAGCCTTCATGATTCAAACACATCCTCGACGGACAAAGGTCTTGACTTTGGCCAACAAACCAATGCCATTCTTGGATCTTGAGTAAGAATCACTCAATGGAAGGAAAAACGCTTAATATGTGTTGAGGGTTTTTCGCGTGTAATTGGCAACCAATTAATTATCTTTGTTAAGGTCTCATCATCATACACCCTTAAACATGCATTATAAACACATAATAAGGCGCGTAAGTAAATAAATATAATAATGATATGCGGATGGATATTTAAACATTGTTCCTAGAAAAAATCTCTCACTTTCATCTCTCCTGCTAGCACAAGTATTTCTTCTACCCGATTACATAACACTTCTAAAAAAACCTCATTTACATTGAGGGGAATAGGTGAGAAGAGAAATACACAGAGTCAAGAGGTAATAGGCTGGACACGCAGGTCCAATTTAATAAATTCTAAATTTATTACAATAATTTCCAAAATTGGCCTCACCCATCTAATATTCATCTGATATACATTATTCATACATCGCATCCATGTATTCACACAAGCATGTTATCAATCAATCTAATCCAATTAGTTAATCTGATAATAATGACCATCCAATGTTCAAACAACGATTTGATTTTGTGCGAGTCAAACTCATTTTGCGAATAAGTACTCAAAGTACGAATTCTTGAATTATATCAAACTACAACATTAAATACAATTTAATTTGTATTTAATACTAATTCATCTATTTAATTCCAAATTAAATATTACACTTTTTAGTGTGCCTTTATGACTTAGATTCCAAATCTAATCGTTACGGGTCTCAAAGCCCAATTAACATCCAATGTCATTTTAATTTAAAGTCCAATGGGCTTTCAATTAATTTCTAAGGCATGGACTTTTGGTCAATATGGGTCAAACCCAAATACCAAAGCCCATTTAAGGAATCACCCTTATTTGCCAAGAAACCAATTTAGGCCCAATTAAAATTAAAGGTCCATTAAGTCATATTTGGACTTTATGGATATGGTTTTGGGCCCAATTGGATCCAACCAATTAGCCTAAACCAAACTTGGCCCAACCAAGCCCATTAAGCCCAATTACAACTTTACAAGCCCAATTCCAAATTTGGCCAAATTAATTAAATTACCAAAATTCCAAATTTCATAATTTAATTAACCTAAAGTGTATGCCATAATTAATTACTCAAATTAATATTTCCAAAACATCAATTTACACAATTAATTATGCTTATTATCATCAAAACATGTCCAACACTTTTGAATCAAAAATCAATCATTTTCATGCTACATAGTCTCGGCATTTTGGGGATTTTCATGTCCAATTCAAAATTCAATCCAATTAAATCTCAAATCAACATTTCCCACATGATTTCAACTCATCCAATGATCAAAATCAAAAAATACCATGACATTTAGGGCATTGCTAGTTTCGGCCAAGCCTAACCAATTGGGGAAAAATTGATCCAATCAATATTTCATGAAATTGATCATGCACAACTTCAATACAACATCATTCAAACATACTCAATCAATTAATTTTATCAAATCATGCTCAAAATGATTTTACCCAAATTTTACCCTAATTTGTTTCATGCTCAAAATGGCTCAAGATACCATTGTTGGATTTCTATTAGGTCCCAATGATCAATTCAAGCAATGAAACACATATGTGAATACTCGTAAAAGCATGGCGGAATCATACTTACAACGATCAGTTATGGCGATGCGAGGAACAACAAAAACTTCAAGCTTTTCCTTCCAAGGTTCTCGGCTTTGTGCTCATTGTGCTCCTCCATTTTCGGTCAAGCTCCATGGATGAATCTCCAAGCTCCCAGCTTTATTTGATGATTCCATGCTCATGAAATTAGTTCCCTATCACCTTAGGATGACCCTTTATGTGATAGCATTGGAAAAATTGCCACAAATTTTCCATTTCACTATTTGTAATTTTCGGCCTTGCCAAAAATTGGGAGAGAAGGATTTTGGCCCTAGGCCGAAACTTGAAGGGAGGAAGAAGAAGGCCCTTGGCCGATTCTAGGAGAGGGAGAGAGTGATAAGAATAGTGTTGTGTGTAATGTATATCTAATACCAAAATTTTGAAAGTCAAAAATCAAATAATATTTAAATGATAAATGTCTTTCAA
The DNA here is from genome assembly GCA_019454045.1 of Zanthoxylum bungeanum. Classification (NCBI taxonomy): domain Eukaryota; kingdom Viridiplantae; phylum Streptophyta; class Magnoliopsida; order Sapindales; family Rutaceae; genus Zanthoxylum; species Zanthoxylum bungeanum. The sequence goes on along the minus strand of SKCR01031717.1, from coordinate 6,932 downwards.
TCACACTTGAGTGTCTAACACTCTTCCATCAACTTCCATCACTATTCACATCACAATGACAAGCATCACTTCACTTAAAGTGACTAGTGATTTGACGCTTGATGTAACTTGTGGGCCGCACTTGAATTCCAAATGCGAGTGGGCCGGCCAACACTTCCGGGCTCGCGTTCGCTAATTCCGAATTAACGAATTTTCTGTTGCGACGTAATTAAATAATTATGCCTAGCAAAATTACTATTCACGTCGTTAATGAATTAATTCTAAATGAACTCGTTCGCCCGAATTAAAATCTAATTTTAATTCCGCATCGAAATCTAATTTCGTATAATATATCGAATATATATTTTATCGATTAATTCCAAATTAATCGTTCTCTCTCTTTAATTAATATTTTATCCCGGATAAAATATCTCCGTAATTAATCCTAGATTAATTTTCTCTCTCTTATAATTAATCCCAGATTAATAAAGTACGAGTCATACGTCATCGGTGAATCTTCAGGAAATGACCCATGAGATCCCCGGATATGTTGGCAGTAAATCCGATAGTCAGACTATCCGAACATGTACGTACCTAGTACTACGTTTTTACCTATTTACAAGACATGATTGGCTTCTAGCAAAGCACCGTGCCTACCTAATTCTCAAGAAATTTTCTTACTGGAATATGTGATCTATATCAGGCATAGTATACGTAGTATTGCGTATTATGATCCAGCATCAGATGTCACGTGCAAGGCCTGAGGCTGGAATTATGTCTGCCCCGTACGAAGCACATATCGGATCTCTGGTAACTAGTCTCTATAATCGGATAATCATGACCTAGTCATATTATCCCGATGACTGCAGCATATAAGAGAAAAAGTTTTGTATCCTACGTGATCATCATCTCCACTATGACTAGAGTGATACTTCCATCTTGACATCACACCCAATACACTACGATTCACAATATACCGAGAAGAGGCGTACATAGAACCTGTTAAAGCCCTGAACGACCAAAACCAAAGTATATTGATTGTCGCAAGTATTAGCGGTGCAAGTCTCAGGTTAAGACCAAATACACCTACCCTGATTCGGACTTCCATAGACACATAGTCATACTACCAATGGAATTCTGAGGGGTCTATCCAGAGCGAAGCTGTTTCCGTACCATCGGTAAACACAACCTCCTATTACACTTGCATGAGTATCATATACCCAAATATATGAGAACTATGTAGTTATGCTCCCATAACACGCACAAGTGCAATACTAGTCTATTTCACATTATCGATGTACAATCTCGATAATACTACGACTAAGGATATTTAATGATTAAACCTTTATGGATTGATACTGTCTCATATCTTATCAATTCGGAACTAATCATATGGACCTTCTATCATTTATATATCTTGGTAATCTAATTACAAATGATAGAAGAGCAATTTCCTTTGTCACATAGTTAATTTTTACAACAACACCATGATCTGTACAAATAGTGATGCTATGAGTCATAACTGTCCAACAAAGACTTGCTGAAAAACTGAATGTGCTTTATTTGAATGAATAAAAGTATACAAGGAATAGAGGCTTATATAGGCATAAGATTAAGATATCTATGGAATATAAATCTACTCATAATTACATTGATTATGCAATCATATCGAGGGGATTACACTGTCATATCCTAGAGATTCTAACATAATCTCCTACAATCACTCTTACAATCAATACTTAATTAGCTACACCATTATTTTCCATACTCCCCCTCAAGCTGGTCAAAGATATCTGTTATTTCTCAGAATGTTGACCCATGAAAAAAAATTAAGTTTTGGTAGATCTTTGGTAAATATATATGCTAACTGTTCTTTGCTGGTAACAAATTAAATACAAATTTGACCATCTTCTATCTTCTCTTTGATAAATTATCTATCCACTTCAACATGTTTAGTCCTATCATGTTGAATGCACATAACACCTTTAACATATGGTATAGGGTCACAAGAAGACAAATTAGTAGTAAAGGCTTTAAAATGAGAAGACAGTCTTTGGTAAGAAATGAATTAGAAATAGGATACAAAGTACAGGATCTATAACCTTTTCTATGGGCAATTGGAACATCATGAACAGAAAAATCAGTAAAATCAAAGTGATTTTGTGAAGCAGTAGGCTTACCTATGTTTTCCAGAGTCTCTGTGACAGGTTGAGGTGATTGGAAATGCTGAGGAAGTTTTGACTCGTTCCTTCTTGAGTAAACCTTTAGTTCAAGGTTTCTATCTTGTACACATGTAATTGGGGTGATAGGATCTGAATCTGAAGGTTAAGGATTACAAATGGTAGACAGAAGATGAGATTGACCCACATGAGACTTATGAACGGTAGATGGTTCAATAACAGTTGACGGTTCATGAATAGAAGAAACTGAAGGAATAATGGACTTGGAGGTAATGGGAGACTTAATAACAACATGAGCCTCTGGAGTTAAAGTATAACAAATATTCCAAAAATGATCTTCACCTTGAATATTCTCCCATAAAGAGGTGTTTTTTGGAATGAATGAGATGTTTTCAATGAAAGTAGCATTCATAGAATTAAAGAAAGCTGGAGGATGACGGCATTTGTAACCATTTTAAGTAGGAGAATAACCCAAAAAACACACCTGAGAGCTTTTAGATCTAATTTTCCTTTATTATGGTTATGTACAAGAACAAATACGACACCCTAAAACTTTGGGTGGAAGAGAACAAAATATTTTGGATGATGGATATATATCTTTAAGGATATCAAGTGGTGCTTTAAAATTTAAAACCCTTGATGGCATTCTATTGATAAGATTAATAGCTGTAAGAACCGCCTCCCCCAAAAAAGATTTTAGAACCACATTGGTAAACATTATAGCTCTAGTTACCTCAAGAAGGTTTTTATTTTTTCTCTATGTTATCCCATTTTGTTGGGGTGTATCTGTTAGGGTTGGTGCTCGGAGTGTCAATCCGGATCGTATTTATGTCCGATTCATGAATACGAGCAATTCCATTTTCCATAATATTACTTATTTAATGGTAGCACCTCTTGTCTTTTATACACATATCCGAACTAATTAGGATAGGATATTCAATTACGATTAGATCGAAACTAAATCTGATTTAATGATACGTGTATATTAGACAAAAACCCTAGGATTTACAACGTAGTGCGCAGTTACAACGTAGTTTGTAATTGACATTGGGAAGCGTCACTATAAGTTTTATATCCTTAAATAAAGTTCATGGTCAAGATTTACTAACACGGGTCGGTTAGTAAAACCCCATGAGACCAGTACATGTCGTATATCATGACTTGGTCTGATGGTTTATTCCAATGAACCATGAGTCTCAGGAGACTCATATAGACATGTAGGTGTTTATTTGATAAACACTGAATGACTCACTGAAGATTTCCTAATAGATGGTACACCAACGTCAATAGGAATCTTCTCGAGTTGAGCGGTCATAATGGCCCTTCGACTTGAGATACCACTGTGGATATATGAGTTATCCTCCACACTTTGATGGCAGTCACGTCACTGATCTATTCATGATCAGACCTCTGCATGTTTGTTGGGTGTGGACTGATGCTCATGATATCATGTGCGTATCAAGATAGAATCTAGGGGTGTGCATTAATCGGTTTTAACCGATTAACCGAACTATTCCGACCCATTTTATTATAACAATTATGTTATTGTGATTAAATCGGTTTTTTCTGTTAAAATTTTTAACTTTATCGGTTATTCGGTTCGGTTACAGTTATGAGATTCGTATAACGGAACCGACCGATTAACCGAAATATATACATGCTTTAAAACCCTAAATAAGTAAATAATAAAATTTCATAGACCGATTGTTAGATAAATGTTAAAATCGAAAATTATTAAATTATTGGCTATTAAGAATCCCAAAATTTCATAATATTGGGTTAAATATTAAATTTGATGAATATGAATTTATATATGTGTTAAATTGCTTTGTTGAATGTTGAGTTGATGAATTTATATTTGTTGGACTGGTTAATAACCTAATTAACAAAAACCGACAGAAATATAATGATTAAATTGGTTAATGGTTATGTGTAATAATATGGTTAAATCGGTTACACATTTACTTAACAGAAAAAAATTCAGTTCGGTTAAAAAATCAAGGATTAACCGACCGAACCGACCGATGCACACCCCTAATAGAATCTGTCAGTCCTGTGTACAGGGCATAGGCATCCTGCACATGTTTGCGATCTAGTAAATCCATGGTCGTGGTATAACTTCGGAAATCAGTTCTAAGTGTTATTTAGAGATCGTAAATTGAAAGTCGACTATATTATACCGAAAGGATTTGACATTTTTATCTATATCCCAGATATAATATGTATAGCCTGTGACGGAGGGATTATACGTATACAATGACCTCGAGTTACATAGTTTAGCGAGATTATCCGTGGTCGTCATAATTCATATGTGGGTGAATTATGGACACGAAATTGGATTTCGTGACGGATAAACCTAAACTTAGAGAGTCCCACAATATGAAGTGTACTCGTTAAGCACTTTGGCAACGCGTTATGAATAATACAGATTATTCATAATACTTCATCTGTTTAAATGAGTTAATTCGAATCGTTTAATCGGTTAAACGATAACACATGCATTAGGGGATTTTGGTCATTTAATAATTATAGTGTATTTGTATTTGATACATAATTTGATTAGATACACTTTAATTAATTATCAATGAGATTTTGACACATGCCATTAATATATGTATTTTTTATTTAATGTAAATAAAATAAATATATAATAATAATTATATTAATTAATTATTTAAATATTTAAATGTTAAATATTTGAATAATTAATTGATAAACTTTTTCATTAATTGTTATGAAAAATGTTTAATTATTACTGGTGACACATGACATGATTTAATTAAACTTTATGTGTGCAAATATAATTTGTTACATAAAGTTTGATTTAATTAATTGAATTATTTTTTTGCAAAATGACCATTATAACCCCAAAGTCGGCAACTTCAATTTTTTAAGGAAAAAATTTGTCTTTTTGCTTCTAATGGAAGCTTAGCTGAAAATGAAGTCCTCAAAAGCTCTCAAATATTGGCTTGATGATTCAAGGAAGAAAATGAAGAAAAATTCAAGGAAAAAAAACCTTTAGGAAATAGAGATTAAAGGTAATCTTCAATTCCCTTAAGCTTGAAAGTATTTTTCATGTTCTTGATCATCTAGATGGATTCTAGGGTTTCTTATTTTTCTTAGAATTTAGGGCTTTTGGATTTGGAGGATGGAATAGAAAGCATGGTGTATATGTGAAGTTGATTTGATTGATATTATTGTAATATTGGTCCAATTTAATCATTTGATGATATGTTGTCATTCTAGAGTGTTATGACCACTCTTTTAATGCCTAGAATTTTTCTTGGGTGGTTCATTTGTGGTGACTTGAAATGGTGTTGTGATTAATTAGATTAATGTTGAAAAAGTTGGATTAAAGCATGAAAAATTGATTATTTTTGTTGCAAAATCAGATCTGGAAAATCTGGGTTGATTGTGATGAAAATGATGTCTTTTGATTGTATTGGATGTGTTTTGGGTGTTTGAACAATTTCCAGAAATTTTTCGGAGTTGAAATAAGTGAAAACGGCGAAAAATGGCGTTACCGGGTGACTTTTGAGCCAACCGAGTGACGGCTGCCCAAATTGTGAATTTGTCACTGTTCAGGCAGCCCATGAACTGCCCAAATACTATTGGAACTGACATGGGCATCCCTCATGTGTATTTGGTAGTCGGTTCGGTCAAAAATGTGTTTTATGCTACTTTGCGGAAAAACATTTTCGTAAAAGTTTTGCGACGTTTCTTAACTATTTATGTCGTTATTTGATATCGAATAAGTATGTTTAGGTGAAATATGAATGAATTATTCATATTGGATATTGAATAATTTATTCGGTAATTTAAAAAGTTTTAAAATTATGATTTCGCCTGAACAGCGTTTCCGCCGCACCCTTTGCCCAAAACCCCAACAAAAATGGTATCAGAGCAGGTCTGATGCTTCATCCATTACATTAGTCATGCTTGATATATGATATGTAATCCAATTTTAATATTTGCACATGCATGTAATCTATATGTTTCTTGACTTTTCTGTTCTACACTAACGGAAACGTAACGGAAATTTAATGGTTAAATTGAGTTATGTTTTATAAGGTATAATTGAGTTGTGTGACAATTTGTGAAGAAAATGTCTATAAACATTTGCTTGATATAAAACTTACAATGAGAGGCCTTTATATAGGCATTATACAACTACCATATTAAATACACAACAACACAACTTCCAATTACACAATTAATGCTTGGTTGAATATAATCTAACAATAAATACTAATTAGCTTCTCAACTAATTCCAACACTCCCCCTCAAGCTGGAGCATACATGTTGTATGCACCAAGCTTGTTACAGATGAAATCAGCACAAGAACCATAGAGAGACTAGGGTGTTTAAAGCGATGCTGGAGAATGCACAATAGGAACATATATGGTGACTTGGTTGTTTAACGTCGTTGGAGAATGCACAACGAGAACAGATGTGGAGGTTTGGATGGTTTAACATCGCTGGAAAATGCACAGCTGAAATGTTTAAACTATTCCAGAACAGCTCAAAACATCTAAAGAAAACTTGCCAAATCACCCCATAAAAAACCCCGAAAAAAGTCAGATGTGGAACTTGGTGCAAATAAGGGATAAGAATTAGCATTTCGTCATCACTGATATTGTCAAGATTTCCAAAGAAGATGCGGCGCGTGAGGCTCACACATATATAGCGGTGTGTGTTCCCCACGCGCCGACTTGAACGACGACTCTAAAAGAGAGATACTAGAACCCAGAGAAAGATTGGCTCTGATACCAT